>DF369563.1:4040-18612 GCA_000787875.1 Solanum virginianum
TTCACATATCCCATAGGCGCACACACACTTAAGTTCAAAATTTACCCGTAAATGCAAATTAAAATTCCAAGTTCATAATTAATCCACATGCCAAAGTGTGGGTTCTAACACATAGTGAAAATTATTTTTCTCTACGGGTCTTCTAAAATTAGAGAACTACCCTTTTCCCATACAATTTTATTCGCTGCACAAGAATATGAATTCAAATTTTTGAAATCATACATAGTTTTGAGATATACAAGAAATACACTTATAGGGTATTCTGGTGCACATGAGGGGTGTTACAACAAATCAGTAATCACTCACTTCTCACTTCAAAACTCTAATGATCTACTCCAATCATTTGCTCTACTCTCCAAGAATCCAAACCCACTTCTTGTTACAATCCACTCAAAAAGAAGCCAAACCCACTTCTTATTACAACCCTCTCAAAGTATGTTCACACTTATAATAATTGTACCTAAACAATAATTATAAGTAGAAAACATAAAGAAAAAGATAGGCTTTTCAAAAAGAAATTCTAACTCCAGATCCTCTTTCTTCCAAGTGTTGCTCGATGATTGACCCTTATCTTTGCTACTGAATCTTCAATGTTCACATGGTGCAAGTAGATACTCTTCTAGGTTTTTATTGATCCTTATATAGTTCACATTAGAAGAGTTCAGTTTGGAGTCTTATTCTTGGCCAGAATCCTTATTTACCTTATTTAGGAGTCCATTAATGTCACATAAGATTTTCTTCTATTCCCGCTCTTTTCTTTTATTCACTAATTTCTTTGTGAACCTGGTTCACTGTATCCGACTCACTTCCATATTTTTGGGATGTGCTAGGGTTAACGATTGTTTATATAGTTAAGCCTAGAGTGGTTCCATTTTAGGACTCCTTCTTTGAGTAAGGCACGGACTCTTTTCCTTGTAGAAGTCCTATTTCAATGATGTTTCCTTTCTAAGTCCTTTCTTGATTTTGTTTTCTTATTTGGCACTCCATCACCTAATAGGATTCTGCTTTGTGACTCCTGGTACAGCCACCTGAACCTAGTTCTATTTGTTATCATCAAAACAGCATAGTTATACCTACACAGGTCCTAACAATTTTGTTTTCCCCATAGAGAACTATTTTTGTAATGTATATGTCTAATAGCCCATCTAGTAATAATCTTCATTTAACCTACAATATAACTAGTTACAAAGCTTTAAAGTAGATTTCAGCATACTTTTTTCTATATAATTAAATGCTTACTGATAGTATTCTCGTTATGTTCTTCTGTAAATTAAAACAAAAGTGAAAACTACAATGCTACGCGATATAGGCTCATCTTATCGACATGTCTCAAGAACCACGTTATAATGACAATGAAAGTCATTTTTGACATTTTCAATCAAATTATGATTTTGCCCGTCCCCAAAGTTGCTTTGAGTCATTTTTGGTCAAGTCTAAAAGTCATTTTGAAACTCTTGTAAAAAAATTGGAGTTTTGCTAAAAACAAATGAGATTTTAAAGGCTTGGAGTTGAAAATTTTGAGTTTCAAGGTCATTTTGAGTTTTAAGTATCATATTGCGATTTTGTTGATTGAATCAGCTCTGAAATGCCGAATCTGGTCAAGGAGAACTTGCATAACTAAATTTAGAGTTAAAATGGAGATTTTAGGCCCAAAGATGCATTTTTAGTTCATTTGGATCATAAGTATGACTTGGGTCAACATTCGGTGTTTGGAGACTCGGATCAAAATTCCATCAGTTCCAGTGGTTCTGGATGATGAAAGTAACATTAGAAATAGCTTCGTTGTAATTTTTAGAGCTTCCATGAATATTTTGAGTTCTTGAGTCCAAAACTAGTTTAAATAATCTTTTTCAGGTTCTGGGCCATGGAGGTTCTATATTCAAATTTTGACGGTTCTATTGAGTCTGGCACATCGTTTCTGGTAGGGTTCTATATTTTATTTGTGTTCACAAAGTTCAAAACAGATTTTGAAAGTCCAGTTCATGATTTTAATCAAGTTGTGTATTGCTGGTGCAACAGGTTCTGGTGCATATCCCAGTTGCTCTTCACATTTGCAGGCTTCGGACCGCGTTAGTAGAAGCATGGGTATGTTACCCTCTGTGTTCGTGGGCCTCACTACCATGTTTGCGGAGTACAATGCAGTGAACCTTCATGTTCGCGGAGGGTTAATCCCCCGTGGTCTCCGCGTTTACGATCCCTACTCCTCATTCGTGGAGTACAAAAAGTTGCCTGAAATAGTAGTTTGTTTAAAATGACATTTCAACACTTCAAGCTTCATTTCCAAGAGATATTTCAAGGTTTTTCAAAATAACTTGATTGGATAACTATTTTCTAACCTATTTCATTAAATGTCATTAATGAATTTGTGTTTTAACTTATAATTTTGGGATTTTAATAGTGGAATTTGGGGAATTTTTGGATTCTGATTTGTAAACTTTAATTGATGATTTCTCCCTCATTGTAACTCTGTTTTTGAAACGGTTTCCACCATTGAACTGCTTGTTACTTGGGAAACATTTTCATGTATTAATTTTTAGGTTCCAACTACTTTTTTGGCATGAGATTTTTTACCCTTTTTTCCTCTGAGTTGATTGATTTTAGTGTCACTAGATTTATTATGTGATTGTGATGCTATATTTGAATAGATTTTGGTGATTTGGAGTATCGTAAAAAGGGCAAAACATTGGATTTAACGTGATTCAAGATTTTACCTATGGAAAATGGATTTCTAACCTTTTGTTAAATACTATTGAACCTTGTATGTGCCTTTGTGCATGTGATTGAGTACTCTGGGGTATAATTGTATCATGTTAGGCTTTGATCATGAGATAAGATTTGAATAATTGCTTATATAGTGAATTTTTGGCTTGTGGATTAATTGCGAATTCGTGATACATGTATAATGATCTTGTTGCTTAATTCTGATGTTAAGTTGAATTTTATATGGTGGTCATACTATTGATATAGAAATTGATACGATATTGAGGCATTAATGACATTGATATTTTGATAATATTGAGATCATTATGGTGTTGACACTGTGATATCATTGAAATCATGCACTTTGCATCCTCTATTATCTGTGCATTTGATACTTGTGATGACTATGTACGATCGAGAGATGAATAAGGTAACATGCGGGTTGTGATCAAGGTCTCTCTACCGATTGAGCCGAGCTAATATATCGATAGTCTAAGGTCATTTTTGTAGGTCTTAGGCTAATTCCAGATGGGTGAGCATTGGTCAAGGTCTTTGCTGATAATGTTCACACATATATGGTCCTTGAGTGGACCCCATGGGTTTCGTTCTGATACACACACATATATATATATATTGATCAGTGGGTGTGTATCGCAAGATAGACATGGATCACGATTATTTGACATTGGATTGTATTATTTATATCTCATGGCATCCACTCCATCTCACATCATTCTTACTTTGAGATTATTTTTCTAAATTATTTGTAAGTCTGGATATCTATTTGTATCATTTGACTTGAATACCGGTTAGATATATTGAGATATGATGCTATGTGATGAGTATATCTATATTCCTGCGATTGTATATTATATTATGCTGAGACTTTTCTGAGTGTAGGTGTGCAGTTTAGCAGTATGTGGTTATATGCTAAGGAGTACTAGAGTTCTTCATTGATTTACTTTAGGTTATTTTCCATTTTGCTGAGTACCTGTAGATTGGTGCTCACCCCCCTTGCGACAGTTTTGTAGGTTGGGAGCCGGTCCCCCTTGTTAGCTTCCTTCATTTCAAAATCGAGCTTCAGGATCGCTCGTAAGGTAGCTGCCTGTATCTTCGGTGGGCCTTGAAGATTTTACCTTCATGTTTCATTCTATTTGGGATCTAGATATCATGACTTGTATTTTCATTTGTGTATTCTTATTATAAAGCCTTGTACATGTGACTACAGTCTTGGAAAGGTTATATTTTTGATTGCCTATGCTTATCTATACTATTTATACTGTCATCTTCCATTTTATTTGTTATAGTGGAGTTGGTTAGGTTTTTGAGCTAACTCGCATTGGTGGGTTAGGTGACTGTCGTCACACCTGAATTTTGGGTCATGACATATGTGCCGTCAAACTAGTGTTTACAAAATCCCAATTCATAAAGTTTAGATATTATCTATGGAAAACTCCTATTTATGGCAGTCTAAATAAAATATTTCCCCTCTCTCACTCCCTTCATAAAAAAAGGCTTTTTTTTGTTTTTTGAGTTCTCAACAATGTGAGCTCTTTCACTAGGGTAACAAATATATATATATATATGTTGCATATTCTTGCAACGTTGCATGGATAACATTTTTTTCATTTGACGATCTATCATAAACAACCATTTTGCCTCGTTAAAGTAGAGATAAGAATGTATAGCCCTTGACTTGTATGTTGTTGTCATTGTCTGGATCTTTTGTTGATATTTTTTTTGTGTGTGTGTGGCTGTGATTTACTATATGGTTGGTAAACGAGATGGTGGCATTTAATTAACCATTTATAAGTTCAATGTGAAAGAACAAGAATACATGTGAAATTGGGATCATTCAAATCAGAAATTTTCTAGTAAGTTAGAGTAATACTTGATTGTCGTCTAGTTATTTTTTGTTGCTTTTTTTGTCTATTTTAAAAAAATAATTAAAACAGTGGATTTTATTATGAAAAAACAAATGGGGAAAACTCACTTGGGCTTATTGCCCATGTCAGATTACAATCAACATAAAATAAAATCTATTGGCCCATCTCAGGCAAAGGCCCGATAATGCCCCTATAACACTTAGATAATGAAGGCAGAATGTAGGGTTTCTTAATTTGTTCATCTGCCTTTTTGCCTCTCTCTAAAATATTGTCGCAGTGGGAAAACATGTCCCTTTGACTTCTTCTGCTATGGATTACTAACTTGTTTCTCTTATGCATCTTCTTCATCCTCTTTGTATCAGCTATCAAAGTAAGTTTCCTGACCTTTTCTGTTGTTCCTTATTATGCTCTGCTTTCTGTCTGACCCTTCCATTTTACAGTTGTGCTCTCTAGTTCCATGGGCTTGACGTTCATTGTTTTTGATGAGTTGTGTGGAGGCTAGATTCTTCATCTCTAGGTATGTACTGACTTGCATGTATTCGAAACTCCATGTACCTTCATTCTTGTTGTCCTTACCCCTGAGGTAGTACTGAAGTAGAGTGCAAGGGAAACTCTATTTTACCTGTTGTAACTAGTGATGGGGCCATTTACCAAGTTATACAACTCCAATACGTCCCCAGATCTATCCATTTTGCCTCGCTAAGGTATAAATAAGGATGTACAATTCTCGACTTGTATGTTGTTGCGTCATCTATTTAAAGAACCAACGTTTGGATCTTTGGTTGATTTTTTTTTTTTGTGTGTGTGGGCATGATTTACTATGTGGTTGGTAAACAAGATGGTGGCATTTAACTATTTATGAGTTCAATGTGAAAGAAGAAGAAGAATGCATGTGAAATTGGGATCATTCAAATCAGATATTTTCTAAAAAGTTAAACTAATACTTGGTTGTAGTCTAGCTGATAATTGTTGCTTATTTTATCTATTTGATTTAAAAAGTCCTCATTGTATTTATTGTGAAATTATAATAAGCAAGTATTTAGATTAAAATTTTCAATTTTAGATTTATTCTAATTTATTAGAAGAGGAATTAATTTTTTTCCTTTATTATTTGTGTGTCCATATATATGTTTACCTCACTCTTATTTTTCCTAAAATGTTATTTATTTGATAGAATGAAAATATTGATAATTCTCACTCTAAAAAAAAAAGAGCCTTTTTTTTAAGTTCTCAACCGTGGAAACTCTTTCACCAGGTTTTTCATGGAACCCTGATCAAGATGACCTTATGTTGATCAACGTTGTTATGGTAACTATATATTTATATATATATATATTTCTTTTTTTACTTTTTAAATGTTTTGTTCTTCAATGAATGTATGTTTTTAGTGTTTATTTGGGAATTAAATGGTTTCTTTTTTAATTGAGTTTGGTATTTTAGTTCTTTAAAAAAGTGCACTTTTGTTCCCATGGTTGTTTTTCTTTTTTCGATGGGAATTTGATTTTTGTGATTTCTATAAGAAGGACCACTTACTATGTGTTGCATCTTCTAGCAACGTTGCATGAATAACGTTTTTTGTATTTGACGGTCTATCATAAACAACCATTTCACCTCGGTAAGGTAGAGATAAGGATGTACAATGTTGACTCATCGATTACAATGCATGTTGTTATCATCTTCTATTTGACGAACCAAAGGCTTGGATCTTTTGTGAGTAGGGGTTGGGGGGCATGATTTACTATGTGGTTGGTAAACGAGATAATGGTTAACCATTTATGAGTTCAATGCGAAAGAAGAAGAGTACATGTGAAATTGAAATCATTCAAATCATAAATTTCTAAAAAGTTAAACTGATACTTAATTGTCATTTCGTTGATTAAACTAATACTTAATTGTCGTTTCGTTGATTTTTGTTGCTTATTTTATCTTGTTTGTTTCAAAAAGTTTTTGTAGTAGTTATTGCGAAATTATAATAAGCAAGTATTTAGATTAAAATTTTTATTACTAGATTTATTCTAATTTAATTTATTGGAAGAGGAATTAATTTTTTTTTCCTTTATTGTTTGTGTGTCCATGTATAAGTTTCCTTACTCTTGTTTCTCTCAAGCTTTTACCTGGGTTCTTCATGGAAAATATACATTTTTCTTCAGTCAATGCATGTTTTTTAATGTTTATTTGGGAATTGAATGGTTTGTTGTTGAATTGGGTTTGGTGTTTTGGTTCTTTAAAAAGGTACACTTTTTATTCCCATGATTTTTTCTTTGATCAAAATTTGATATTTGTGATTTCAATTTGAAGGACCACTTACTATATTTTGCATTATCTTGCAATGTTGCGTGGAAAACATTTTTTTTATTTGATAGTCTATCATAAACAATCATTTTGCCTCGTTAAGATAGAGATAAGGGTGTACAATCATCGATTTGTCGATTATACTATATGTTATTGTCATCGTCTATTTTGAAGAACAAAAGACCCAGATCATTTGTTGATTATTTTTGTGTGTGTGTGTGAGCATGATTAACTATGTGGTTAGTAAATGAGATGGTGGCATTTAACCATTTATGAGTTCAATATGAAAGAAGAAAAATACATGTGAAATTGGGATCATTCAAATCAAAATTTTTCTAAAAAGGAAAACTAATACATAATTGTCATCGAGTTGATTTTTGTTGCCCTTATAAAAAGAAAATGGATTCTTGAATTTATTAGAAGAGGAATTTTTTTCCCTTTATTGTTTGTTTTCCATATCTTATCTTATCTTATCTTTAAATGGTGATGTTGCATCTTCTAAGGGAAGCGCTAAATTTTTTTTTAAAAGAAATTCTCTGTTAATAAAAAGTTAAAAAGCCACAACGTAAAACAAGCATTCCCAAACAAGTGCTTTAGTTAAGAGTCACTTCTTTTGTTTCATCAGCTATCCCAAAAGGGACCGTGAAAGAAATTGCAAACTGAAACATGAGACACTTGTGAAGATGGTGTATGTGTTTGGCCTTGCGTTATTTTAAAAACACCGGCACATAACTCTCCCACTCAATCCATCAGATTCCAATAGAATGCTTTACCAGATAAATTTTTTTATCTCTTCTATCTTCCCCAAGAATGAACAGCCCAACCCCTATTCTTGGCCCCCCAAAACAGTGACGCTTTTTCCTTCTTTTCGTTCAATGTTGATTGTGTGCTTTGAAGTTTGGATTGTGATTTTCATTTTGAGTAGCAAGCTATAATTCCTGCTACTTTCACGGATATGGGAGGCTAATTCATAACTGCAGAATGTTAAAACTTGCAAAGAAAAACTATGCATTTCAACTGTTCGATTAATTATCCGAACAGATTTTTCAAGTCTGAGAAGAAACTTATCTCATGACAATGTAGCACTCCCTTATGAGTGGGTTGATCATTTAGTGGCCCTCTTAGATTTCAGCATTATTATTTTTTTCCCAATTTTTCACTCTTTTAATTATTCACTGTGAAAACTTCTCATCAACCAACTTCAAGCGTCCTATGTCATATGTGCGGAGGGGGACACCCTCCCATATCTAGAAATAGAAATAGCAAGAGTTCAACAAATTGAAATACTTGTGTAAAAGGATGTGATATTGTTTTAACCAGCACTTAGTGGCAACGCCTCTTTGCTCTTCTTTGAAATAGGAATACTATTTTTAGATATGTATTAACCAACTTCATGCCCCAATATTGCAGAATTGATGTGTTTTTCTCATTCCATTGTATATAAATTGTTCATAACTACCACTTCAAGTACTAACTTATGTAAATAAATTGATTCCTTCATATACCTGCCTTCCTTTTCAGAAGAGTGAA
This sequence comes from Solanum virginianum, assembly GCA_000787875.1. Taxonomy (NCBI): domain Eukaryota; kingdom Viridiplantae; phylum Streptophyta; class Magnoliopsida; order Solanales; family Solanaceae; genus Solanum; species Solanum virginianum. The sequence continues at coordinate 12,449 of DF369563.1, forward strand.
TACTTGTGTTATTTTCTCACCCTGCTTTCATTATGTTCTTCAAAATGTAAGAGAAGTTGTATTATTTTATTGTTGTTTTTCTTCTTTGATTCATGTTTTACTATGTGATGTGAGATTTCACAATAGGGTTTATGTGATGAAATATTTTCCTTGCTGCTACATGAATCTCATTCCTTTTAAGACATAGTTCAACCCAACTAGAATTGTTACTCCAACCTAAGTAAGTTGGGGACCTTTTTAACACTTGAAAAGTTTTATTTGGCATATCTTTTTAACTGATAGTGTAAATTAATGAGAGAAATTTAAAGGTGATGAGAATTAAGAGTTAAAGTTTGTGTTATGTTGATAAGTATTACATGTCTTTCTTCCATTCATGATTATAAAAACAAAATGAGAAGCTAATGACCTATAGTGACAAGGTTGGTTTCTTCTTCTATAATTTCAATAGCCTATTGATGATTAGACCTGGTAGCATTCTTTATTATTAAATATAAAATTAATTATAGTGATGAATTCAAATTGTTAAATATATAAGATTTTTTCCATCTTTATTTGAACTTTGGGTAACAGTTTCCTCTTCAACTATTTGTTACCATTTCAATTGCAACAAAGGAAAGAATAATTGATACAAACAATGTATGCCTATTGTGGTATTAAGTAAAACTACAAACAAAAAAAATTGTATTTCTTGTACAAGAAAAATACATTAAAGAAAATGGTATAGTGTTTGGATTGTTTTGGACTCTTTGAGTCAATACTTATAAATTCAGGCACTTTTCATTGTATATCATACAGTCTCTTGGTACAAAGAATAATATTTTCATTACTTTGAAGAAGTACAAAGCCTTTCAATTATAATGTTGGTCTATATCTATGCAGAAATGCTTTGAATCTATTTGTTTTACCTATCTCTTTTATTGTGTTTACAAGCCTCTTTACTTGCCTACCTTTATTACTTAAAATTTTGGGAGAAACAAATTGAGACAAGGAATGCTTGGCACTACTCCCAAAAAAGGAACATGTAGAAAAGTTATAAACATATATTATTTTCAATTATATTTTAAAGTCAGAATATTGAACTAGATTATTGTAAATTTAATCAATTATTTGTAAATTTAAGGAGTCATTCATCACCGCGCAAAGTGCGGGTAAAATTACCTAATTTAATAATATTTGCATATTATTTTAGATGACTTAATATAATAAGATTGATCTAATAAAGTTATCCTTATTAATAATAGATACCACAGAGGAAAGTTTGCTTTCCCTGCACAGAAACTGATCATAGCAAGAATATATCAAACACCAAGAGCTAATAAAAGGATAATTGACTAGAAGTAAAGATCCAAAAGTCTGACCATTCATAAGCAACTCATTATCGAACTACCAGAGTAAAAACTAACATACACATTCCAGATAGGTAGGCAATATATACCGAAGATAATCCAATTTACAATGTCCCTAACCCCTCAGATATAAAGCTAAACCATAGATCCACCATCAATCTTATGCTGCACAGCATTAATTTCATCCCAAACCTCCATCTCGAGTTGTCAAAATAAATATATAAAGAAAAGTAATGAGACACCATATTACTGATTATGAAGTGTAGGAAAATGTGGACATTTACATATGTCTAGTCAGAGAAACAAGAAGAGGAGCATTATTGGTTGGTAAAGAAAAGGGAATAGAGAGAAACCTCACCAGGAGTCTGCTCAGCCCCGAGACGACGACCATCAAACAAGAAGGTAATACCATCGAAGTCCACAAATTGCCTATAACAGTAAGCATTCATGAGCACACAAAGATGTGTGCTTCTCATGATCTTGAAAAACACCTCACCACCATCTTACAAAAAATTGTCGACTTCAGATATTCCACATACTAAAATATGAATTATCGACTATCATCCTTGAGAAACCTTTCCACATGAATACTGAGGATATGTGTCACCTACTTAGGCAATACGAAATAGACAAACCAAGCAAGATGATGAACGAACAAGTTAAAAATCACAAAAACAAGAAGCAAAGAGTTCTTAAAATAACATACATCATTAGTTATTCAATTTTAGTCAGAATAGTATTGTCCAAATAGATGAGGCACGTTCAGAAAGCAAAACAATACATTCACACAAGTATATTACATGGACTAACCACCTAGAATGAACCTTGCAATGTGTGATACAGGTGTAGTCAGACCAAATGTAGGTACCAAACACCGGATAAAAAAATAAAATACATTAACACAAGTGCTACATGGAGTAACCATCTATCTACATTTTATCTTCATTTCGAAAGCCCTTTTGAGTTCAGTGATGAACTAATTAATTATAGTTGATATATATATTGAATAAACAATAACCAAACTCATCAAGAACTATCAGAGCTAAACTAAATATATATTGGCCTTTACCGTCAGTTGTCAATAGGAAAAGGAAAGCTAAACTCCATCATCAATAATTGCAGCCAAAAAATGAAAAAAATCCAAAAATACACACAAAAAAGAGACCTAGGCCTTAACTTTAAGGACATAGACATTGTTAATGACGGGCTTCTTATCTTCTTCCTGCTGAGTGACTCTTGACATTCTTCTCTTATTTTCGTCTTTGAAGAAAACGTAGACATCGTTAACGATGGGCTTCTTATCTTCTTCCTGCTGAGTGACTCCTGACATTCTTCTCTCCTTTTTATCTTTGAAGAAAATGTGGACATCATTAATGATGGGCTTCTTATCTTCTTCCTGTTGAGTGACTCCTGATATTCTTCTCTCCTTTTTGTCTTTGAAGAGAACATGGATATCGTTAACAATGGACTTCTTATCTTCTTCCTATTGAGTGGTTCCTGATATTCTTCTCTCCTTTTCAGGAGTCACTCAGCAGGAAGAAGATAAGAAGAGAAAGAATGTCAGGAATTACTCAGCAGGAAGAAGATAAGAAGTCAATCGTTAACAATATCCACGTTCTCCTCAAAGATGAAAAGGAAAGAAGAATGTCAGGAGTCACTCAGCAGGAAGAAGATAAGAAGCTCATCGTTAACGATGTCCATATTTTCTACACAGACAAAAAGGAGAGAAGAATGTCAGGATTCACTTAGCAGAAAGAAGATAAGAAACCTATCATTAACGATGTCCATGTTCTCCTCAAAGTCACGGCCTAGGTCTCTTTTTTGGTGATTTTTTCTTTTTTGGATTTTTTTTTCATTTTTTTGGATATAATTATTGATGATGGAATTTAGGTTTCCTTTTCCTGATGAAAACTAATGGTAAAGGTTAATGTTTATTTAGTTTAGCTCTGACAGTCCTTGATGAGTTTGGTTCTTGTTTATTCGATGTTTATATCAATTATACTTAATTTATTCATTGCTGAACTCCAAATGGCTTTCGGAATGAAGATAAAATGTAGATAGATGGTTACTCCATGTTGTGCTTGTGTTAATGTATTTTATTTTTTTATCCAGTATTTGGTACCTACATCTGACTACACCTGCATCACACATTGCAAGGTCCATTCTAGGTGGTTACTTCCATGTAATATGCTTGTGTGAATGTATTGTTTTGCTTTCTGAACATGCCTCATCTATTTGGACAATACTATAAAGAATTAAAACCTGATGATTTCTGACTAAAACTGAATAACTAATGATGTATGTTGTTTTAAGAACTCTTTGCTTCTTGTTTTCTGTGTGATTTTTAACTTGTTCGTTCATCATCTTGCTTGGTTTGTCTATTTTGTATTGCCCAAGTAGGTGACACATATCCTCAGTATTCATGTGGAAAGATTTCTCAATGATGATAGTCGATAATTCATATTTTAGTATGTGGAATATCTGAAGTCAACAAATTTTTGTAGGATGATGGTGAGTTGTTTTTTCAAGATCATGAGAAGCACACATCTGAGTGTGCTCATGAATGCTTACTGTTATAGGCAATCTGTGGACTTCGATGGTATTGCCTTCTTGTTTGATGGTTGTCGTCTCGGGGCTGAGCAGACTCCTGGTGAGGTTTCTCTTTATTCCCTTTTCTTCACCAACCAATAATGCTCCTCTTCTTGTTTCTCTGACTAGACATATGTAAATGTCCACATTTTCCTACACGTCATAATCAGTAATATGGTGTCTCATTACTTCTCTTTACATATTCATTTTGACAGCTCGAGATGGAGGATTGGAATGAAATTAATGCTGTGCAGCATCAGATTGGTGGTAGATCTATGGTTTAGCTTTATATCTGAGGGGTTTGGGACATCGTAAATTAGATTATCTTTTGTATATATTGCCTACCTATCTAGAATGTGTATGTTAGTCTGTATTCTGGTGGTTCGATAATGAGTTGCTTATGGATGCTCAGACTTTTGGATCTTTACTTCAAGTATAAATATATGTTACTCTGATTTCTCTTAAGGTTTTCTTTATTTGATAGATCTAAAGATTAATAATTATAACTTTTTACATAATTTGTCAGCTTTCTACGTCATTTTTTTGAACTTTTCATTGAATAACGCAGGGTTTTAATTTTGTTGACATATTAATATATCCTATGACTAGATTGTGAAAAACAAAGATGGAAAAGCTATATATTCAATTTTTTGTTCTACTTTTAATTAACTCTCCTTCCATGGTAATATAGTGTTTGCATCCTTCTCCATGGTTAACGAGATGGTGTTATTTAACCATTTATGAGTTCAATGTGAAAGAAGAATACATATGAAATTAGGATCATTCAAATCAGAAATTTTCTAAAAAGTTAAACTAATACTCAATTATCGTCTAGTTGATTTTTGTTGCTTATTTTGTCTTATTTGTTTCAAAAAGTCTTTGTAGTATTTATTGTGAAATTATAAAAAGCAACTATTTTGATTAAAATTTTCAATACTACATTTATTCTAATTTGTTGGAAGAGGAATTAATTATTTTTTCCATTATTGTTTGTGTGTCCATATATAAGTTTATCTTACTCTTGTTTCTCTCACACCCTCTCTCTCTCTCTCTCTCAAGAAAATTTTTTTTATTAGGGTTCTTTATGGAAAATATATATTTTTCTTTTTTGTTTATCTAACCTTATGCTGATCGACGTTGTTACGGTAACAAAAAATATATATTTCTTTTTTTTACTTGTTTTGATGTTTTATTCTTCAATAAAAAATATATATTTCTTTTTTTACTTTTTTTACTTTTTATTTGGGAATTAAATGATTTCTTGTTGAATTGTGTTTGTGTCACGACACAACCTATGGGCCGTGACTGGTACCCGATAGGGGTACCTAGGCAACATGATCAAATTAGAATATAACATGAGTTACTATTCATTTTATAAAAGTTTGGGCAAAGTTTCCTCTGTATTATGCACTAGCCACCTGAAATAGAAGAGTACAGCAAACCAACAAACAGAATATAAACATGAATACATGAACACGGGCCGACAAGGTCACCGCTGCGGTCCTGCCTCCTAATAATCATAACGTGCGTACAGAGTGTTCAACAGGTGGCTCAGATTACATATCAAACATGTATACATAATGACAGAACTGACTTGAAGGACCTATAAAGTGGCTCCGGAGGAGGGGAGCTCGTCAAACAGTAGTGGAGATCCTAAGCCTGCACGTCGGGACCTGCGGGCATTAAACACAGCCCCCGAAGAAACGGGGGTCAGTACGAAAGACTTACCGAGCATGTAAAGTAGAAAGTACATATCAATACCAGAATAACAACTGAACATAGACATAGGATGTACCTGGAGTCATCAGTGTATCAAGTCATAGGATTTCATTTTCGTGCTTGTATCAATTATAGTTCCAGCTTATGTCAAAGTAGTCAAAGAGATACTTATAAATGCCAAACGGACCGTAATGATGGTGACCTCCAAGCTCGTGCCATCTCATTTCCTTACACCAGAATGTTTAATCCCGAAATCTCTGACATAGATCCTATATGTAGCATAAGTGAGCCGAGGTGAACTGAGGCCCAACACTCACTTGTGAGCCGAGGCGAACTGAGGCCCAGCACCCATATCATAGGATAGGTGAGTCGAGGCGAACTGAGGCCTAGCACTCATGTATCATACCAGAATGACATCATGCCGACTAGTAAGCCGGGGCGAACTGAGGCCCAGCACCTACTTGTGAGTCGAGGCGAACTGAGGCCCAGCACTCACGCGTCAAAATGCCA
>DF369555.1:0-11178 GCA_000787875.1 Solanum virginianum
TGCCACATTTACTATCGGATTTGTGAGTTCAGGGACGCCGGTTCACTTATCCCACATTTGTGATTTTTGTCGGAGACTTTTCGAAGATTTGAACTTTCTGGTGTGATGCTGTGGTATGGCGTGAGTTTGGAGGTTGCCATCGTTCCTGTGCGTTATGCATCAGTTTGATATTTTGAAAATCAAAAGGAAATATTTTTCTGATGTTTGCATATGAGTTTGACTCCTATACCTCTGATGGTCTATCGTTGTTACCTATATTCTAATTTTCTGCTTTACATATTCGGTACGTATTTCGTACTAACCCCCTTTGCTTCGGGGTCTGCATTCTATGCCCACAGGTACTGACGCACAGAGTAGCTGGCCACCTGCTTAGGATCCCTGTCTGCTTTTTAAAGAGCTCCTTTGATTTGGAGCAACTAGTTGGTACCTTTGCTACTTCCTCATTTTGTATTATGCACTTTTATGGGTACGACGAGGCCCTGTCCCATCTTGTTATTTCGTTGGTTTGTGTAGAGGTTTGTGGATACCTGTGAGTATGGGATTTTGATAGTTTGTATTATTCTATCTGTATATGATGTATGTTGGGCGGTTTAACCACAGCGGTGTCCTTGTCGGCCCGCTTATATGTATATATGTTTGTACTATTGCTGGGACACTTCTGTATGCAGGTGGGTAGTCAGTAAAACAGAGGAAACTCTGTCGAAATTTTTGGAAATAAGTTAGTTATCATGACTAGAGTTTGGGTTAGCGGTGGTTTTTGAGTGCCCCAATCGGGTACTAATCCCGGCCCATAGGTTGGGTCATGACACTCATAAATTTATGGGGTAGAGAGGATATTCCCATAGCCTTCAAAAGTTGAATAGTTTAAGGGTCTATCGTTAGTGAAATTGTCCACTATAACCTTAGGCCCACATAACTTTAAAATGCATCATAAGTTGGTAAGGCTTTCTTATTTATGTACCCAACATCTCTTTATCCTATGTGGAAATTCCTATGTTAAGCTAGAGTGCCACAAACATCCCTTATACAGACTCAGTATCCTCGTTAAGAGTTTTTCCACATCATGTGATTTTCCTAGATTCAACACTGAGCTTTGCACTTCTATATTGGGATTTTCCTTAACTCACTTAAACTATGACCCACATATAGCAGTGGCTTTGAAATCAGTTATAATGGCCCAACCCGGTAGTTATATTATTTGCTCTGGGCCTAGGCCTACAAGGATTTAAATCAAAATTCATGGAAGAAACTGGAATGGACATCCAAAGAAACTACCATACTGGGAATTCGATTTCAAGTGATACTGGAATGGCATCTAAAGAAACTGCCATCGCTTAGATAATACACTGGTTCTCACAACTTCTTTACTGTCTTTAGTTTCTTTGTACAACATAGAGAGAATGTGAATTAGAATTGAGTCTGGCAAATCGCTGTGTCGGTCATCTCTCGCCTTGATTTTCTTCGCTATTGGAGATTGGAGGAGGAGAAATGAAGAACTAATTCCGGACTTAGGGATTTGAACAACTCAGTTAGTTTGAACAGGAATCAGATGGGTCGGATTATCATATTTCTGTGGATCAAATTTAACTGAGGTGACATGGATTATTTAATATTTAGGAGCTAATTACTTACCGACAAGTTGGTTTGCAATATTATGAATTTTATCATATTTTTGTGGGTTTAAGTACATGCACCTCAAGATGGGATTAAAATGGAACAGGAGATCATGTATTTGAACCCACCAAAATATGAAAAAGTTCATAATATTGCTAACCAACATGTACGTAAGTAATTAACTCCTTAATCTCAAATAATCCACATTACCTTAGTTAAATCTAACCCACCCAGATGTGATGATCCGACCCATGCAATTCCCTTTTAACCCAACTAAGTTGTTAAAATCCCTAACTCCCATATTATTTCTTCATTTTGCCTCCTCCAATCTCTATCGACAAAGAAATCAAGGCAAGAGAAGACCAGCTTAGCAATTTGCATTGCGAGACTCAATTCTAATTCACATTCTCTCTATATAGTATAAAGACACTGAAAAGAGTAAATAAGTTATGAGAACCAGTATATTATCTAAGCGATGGTGGTTTCTTTGGATGTTCGTTCCAGTATCACTTGAAATCAAATTCTTCAAAACAAACTTCATAGAAGACCTCCATTAGGATCAATAATAATGGGGAGTTGAACATGGACCATATTCCAAATTTTGGTTATGAAATAATCACTAGCTGTCATGTCCAGACCCTTCTGGCCGTGATGGCAGCTACACTAACCCACGGGTAGGTAAGCCTAACCTATTTCCCGAAATCATAAGCAATATACTATCTCAAGTAAAACCACTATGACAAGGAAAAACTACCAAAATAAGGAGATCGTAATATCAAGCTGCAAAAATAAAATACAGGAACCCACCACATGACTTGGCTTTAGTGAACATTCGAGGTTATAATACACAACTTTAGAGTACAAGGCTTTTACAAAATACAATATCATTATAGGCTATCAATGAATACAAAACAAAGACTAGCTTAAAGAGCTACAGAATAGGATTCGACAACTTCAAACACCTGGAACTCACTCCTATCTGTGAGAACCACAACTACTCTACATGAAAGAAAATCCACAATGTGGAGTCTTACTACGATCTGTAGGAGGTAGAAGTATAGTATGAGCACCAAACAAATGGTACCCAGCAGACATAGCCCGACTGAGTACCTCAGATAATGCAGGTTTATATGTCATGAAAATAAGACAAGTATTAAATAAGTAATAGGATAATAGAAGGAATACATATTGATCAAGATGAATGAGGTAAAGATGGTTGGAAAGAGGCATACCTCGGAGAAGCAGGTCTATAATATGCTAGTAAGATGGCAAGGCGAAGTAATATACTCGATAAGAGGTGGATGGCTGAAAACCACCAAGAGCCTGTAAATAACCCAGCCACCTTGGAGTTTATCCAACTCAACCTAGCCAAGTAATAGATACGACCAAAGAAGAGGTAAGACACTAACTAGGTAAGAACAATAATCGACGGCCACCCCATAATACCAGTAGTACAATCAATAAGAAGAATCCAAATAGGCATCCCCTATTACCATGTTACTAAACAATAAAATTAATGCATGAAATCTCCTAGTAGCGCATACCCACAAATGACATACGGCCTACCCCAGCTAGTTGGCAAGGTCGGACTTATGCAATACCTCCATCTGGTACAATAGTATTCTCGGTATGGATGTCCTATAGGGGTTCACAAAACCTATATAAACTACCAGGGACTGCAAAAGTGTTTATCATAAATATCATCATAGGTGATATAGTAGGAATAATAGTATCCATATCAGTGCATAGAGATCATAGACACGCCGCTAGTCAAATTATCAAAATTTGAGATCATCCCAGATGCCTCTACAATCTCAAGTAGATAAATGCACATCCTTGTTGCTTTATAACTATAAAATCAAGAAATCATGTGATCATGGTTTTATAAAGCTCGTATATAAAGTTTGAATCGACCTTACATCAATAGTGTGAAACCTTTACTTCATCACTACCTCTCCATGCAGTAATGCTGAGCCAATGCATGAATCAAGACCATACCATAAAATAAATGTGAATGAGCAGCCAATGCAGTGCATGTTATCCCAATATCAAACAAGACACACAAGGCTAGGAAATCTAGCTACTACAATTATACATGAAGGCTAAGAGAACTAACCTGGTGTACAACTACTCCTCAAACAAGGCCTTGGGCCAAAATTATATAGGATAGCTATAATCTAATAAAATATCACCATCATGTAGCTAAGTATATTGCTAAGAAATCTAAATAGCTCAAAACCAAGCAAGGGGGAGAAATATCTCTAGGATCGATGCATTACCCCAAAACCAATATCTCCAGCCCTAAATTGAGCACAAAATAGTCAAACCTATGGCTATGATGAGACACAAAAGTTTCAGCACCTAGCTCAAAGCATACTAGTAGAAAAAAGCTCTACTAGAAGTGACATCTAGCTATAATGAAAAAAAGGTTTGAATCACTCACCTACATTACAACCTAGTCTAACGACACCATTATAACTCCAAAAAGGTAATTTTCTCCAATCATGACAAAGCATAACTCAAAGCCTAAGGTCTTCAAGGGACTATACTAGTCTAAGGCTCACTAAAAAGTAACGAAACTAGGATTGAATGGGTAAAAATGGATATCTAGGAAAATATAGTCCAAATTAACAGGAAATTTAAACTAAGCATTAACAAAAAGGGCCTTGTCATGGAAGGAGACCATTGTCTACCTTGAAGCCAATCATGCACTCTCCAAATCCATTTCATGATACCTATCCACTCCAGAATCACCTCCAAACTCTATCATGTATCAAAACGTTGATTGTTATACCTCATTTAATTCAAGATCAAATGTTATAAAACATATTGCCGATTCTTATGCTATTTTTAAAGAGTTGCAACCTAATTGTTTTAAAGCTGAATTAGGGAACCTATTTTTACTAAAGTTTTACCAACTAATTCTATATTAAGGCACTCTAGGTAAGGGTTTAAGTATTCTAAAGAGATGGTGTAAGACATCCTTTAAGATTCATTAACAAATGATTTACCAGGAAAATTTTGAATAATAAATAAATAATGCTAAGGAGTTTTAAAAAAATTTAAAAGATAAGTGAGAAAATATTTAAATGCTGGATTATCAGTACACTTAATTAAAACTTGAAAATGAAATGAGCATTTGTTGTAGCTAACGTTAGACTTGTTTTGCTCTGAAAGTAGAACTTTAAAAATGACCATTTGATTTAAACAATTTCAAAACTTTAAGATCAAGTTTTGGTAACTACAATAAAAGCCCGAAATCCCAACCCTCTATCTCATATCATTTATTATGAATCCAAACTAGAACATATCTAAATTACGTAAGCAATTTAATATGTAAAGAAAAACAAAAAAAATGAATATTGCTAAAATATAAACAATGAACGATGATCCCAAGAAAATTTACTTGTTTTGCTATTTGGATATTCTAAGATGTCATAATGACTCCCTGTGTGAAAATGATGTTAATATGAAGTAATCAAAAGAAGACTTTTTGTGGCGATGGAGAGTCTATTATGAAGACTCCATTTACTCCCCAAGTGTTCATGCAAATAAAGAGATAATAAGAAGATTAGTAAACAAATTCAACTTTAAGTGATAATAAATATAGAACCAAGTAAAGTTATATAACAAATACATTATTTAGCGATAATAAAAATAGAATGAAGTAAAATCATACAACAAAGATACTATTCAGAATAAGAATCATGTGAGCTTCAGATAAGATACCAATTTTGCAATTGACTCAAAGCAACTTTTCTATAATTTGCTTCTTTTTATTAATGACTTAAACAATCCAAACGTTCAATCTCTTGAATGAAATCAAACTATGACCTTTAAGATTTTACATACGCTACTATCTAAAATTTAAAAGGCTACATATACACCTAAATTTACTAAGTTAGAGATTATGTCGTACATAGATGTACTTAGTCATCAGTGGGAAAGGAGCTTTATAAATAATTGTATTTATTATGTATAGAAAAATATAGAGCCAGTATAATGTGTCTACTTTACATTTTTTAGTACGGAAAGTACATAACATGCACACCTATTTAAAAAGTTCCTAAAAAATATTTTTACACAGCAAAATATATTAAAAACTTTATTATCACATAGGGTACCAAACAACACCAATTGGGAATCAAATAGATTTTGTAACTATCTAATGTGAAAACAAAATGATTTTTAAAACATGAAGGGGACACAAATTCAAACCTTTCTTGACCTCAGGATAAAGTAAATACATTTTTAACGAACTTTCATGATGGCAAAATAAACAAAAATTAGGCTCTTTTCTTGAAGCTTACATAACATTTTTTTATCATAGAGACAAATTTAAAAAAAAGGCAAAAATCACCTATAGCAGGGCAGTGAATAGGGGTCCTCTAATTGTAGGCCTATGCTCAAACATGACCCACAAAATTAGGCAAGTTCAAATTCAAAAAACACTGCAAAAAGAAAAAGAATTTAAGAGCAAAGTGCAATGTCTTCCCCAAAAATAATCCTCATAAATGGACCCCAAGTGCTACAATTTATAGGAATCGAAAACTAGGGTTCTCATTTTGAAAAGTAAAAATCAAAGAGTAGTGCAGGGGTTACAGGATAGCTTCACATTTTTAAGATGTAGCGGTTGAAAAATCTTTTGGATATGAGATTTAACTCTTTGTTCTTGGAATGGCATGGTTTGCCTTCAACTTTGCTTTCTCTTCATCTATGAAAATGAAAATAAAGATAGAGAGGGAAGGAGAATCTGTAAAGATGCTAAAATTTGTTTAAGAATGAAGAAACAATTTTTGTATTATATGAGAGATTAGTTAGAATGGATCAGAAATGAGAAAGGAGAAAGGAGAAAAAAAGAGATATAATGATATCAGAGTAGGGTTAAAGAAGTATTATTGAGGTTAATTTGGTATGGACTAGATTGTCATTCTTTAGACCCAAAAAAATGGATTTTGACTTAGTGAATTTAGTTCAAATTTGCTAGCCTTTATCTTTCTTCCTTTTTAAAATTAAATTGAGTTTCTAACTTCATAACTAATACAATATATATTATATGATGGAAATATAAAAATAAAATATTGATATTACAACTTTTTTCCCATATAAAAATATAAATGTTAAAAATATCAATTTATAATTAGTTTAATACATATGAAACTTGAAATAAGATAATGATAATCAATTGTTTGAGAAAAAGAGTTGCAAAGTGATAGTGGTGGTTTGATAATTAAAATAATAAAAATGTCATGACCCAAGTTTAGGGCCTAGGCATGACACGACAAATGGGGACCCAAAGGGACCCTGAACAAGTTTCTCAGCATATCATTTATACATCATTTGTCGCGGAAGCAATTAAACAATAATAAGAGAATAGAAATAAGGATAAAAGGACTAAGTGAAATCATTCATAGCATGAATCATCAAAGGAGTCAAAGATCAAAGCACAAATACATAACTTGTCTAACAACACCTCTAGTATATATTGGGCGGGGTCCAAGATAACTTTCCGGGCTCACCTTCATAGTCATAAGCATCTAAATAAAGAAAAGAGTCTTTACATAACATAGGTTCGACAACTATTGTCCTCGGAGTTGAGGACTCACCAAGCTTGCTTCAAGAGATTATACTAGCCATGTGGAGGAGGAAGATGATCAAGTGGAGCTCCGGTTCCTATATGGTAACATTATGTAGGCATAGATTATGCATGTATGTTTGAAAATACTAAATATGTAGGACAAATGTTACAATAGATAACCAACATAGTCAAAATGCATATTAGGCAATGGATGAGCGTATAGCAATATGATATGCATGAATGATGTTTGAAATAAACATGCTTATAAAAAATATATTACATGTGTATTAAGAGACCATCAATATGGATTCCAAGGCCTGCCACCCCCTTGGAGAGGTGATTGAGGTATCAACCCCTCAATTGGTTGATGGTTGTCACACCCTACCATTACTGATGATTAAGGTATCAACCTCTCAATTGTTTGATGGTTGTCAAACCTTACAATCCATGGTGATTGAGGTATCAACCCCACAATTGGTTGATGGTTGTCACACCCTACCATTACTGATGATTAAGGTATCAACCTCTCAATTGTTTGATGGTTGTCAAACCTTACAATCCATGGTGATTGAGGTATCAACCCCACAATTGGTTGATGGTTGTCACATCCCACCATCCATGGTGATTGAGGCATAAAATCAGGTGCTATCCGAGAATAATTAGCCAATTTACCCCCTTAATAAGGTGCGGTCACTTGCAATCGTATATATACTTTTCAAGAAGACAAAACGTATACATATTCTTGTCATCATCATAAAGCCACTTAATAACTCATAAGCCGTGCAATAGAACTTCAATTACCCAAGAACCCTAAACCAGACATTTTATCAAATATTTGGCAGGTGTGTAATGCTAGCTTAAAATCATGCAATTTAAGAGTGAAATCATATAAGAAAACTTAATGTAAATCAACCCACCAACACTTGGTAACACCCTCATGCAAGATATATTAAAACCTTTCATCAAAACACATCATAGAGCATAGATTCATAGCTCAAAACATGCTTAAACAGTTCACAATTCATGAAAACCCCTACATAGTTTATAATCAAATTTATAATATTAATATCCATAAGTAAATCAACTTGAAAACATGTAATTTGTATAAAAAGGCAGGTTAGACACCATAGGTGAAAGAACCCAATGGTTGAAACCGACATACCTCAACTTCGGAGATTCCCTTGATGAAGATTGGAATGAGAACTTGAAGCTTGAGTGAATTCCTTAATATTCGGAAGTGAGTTTGGGACATTTGAGTTTGAGTGAAATATTTGGCTATGTGATAGAGAGGGTTATGGGGAATGTCTTGAATGATATGAGATTGAAAAATGACTATGTATAGGTGTTTTTATGCATGGAAATGCTTAGGCCCAAGATCCAAAGGGCTTGGACCAAAAAAATGGCAAAAAAGTATATATAGGTCCACGCCCTGGCCGTGTCGTGCCAGGGGCACAGATCGATTCTGGAAATTGGAAATTTAGGAAAATCAAATTTTGATACGGTTGCTATAAACTCGGGGTTATACCTATTTCCAACTCAATTTTTCCCCTAATCACAAATATGAAGTTGAATTTTTGATATCACATATGGATTTTGAGATCTATGAAAATTACGATTATGAGCATTTCCGAGGCACATTTTCAAGCACTTTTTGGGGCGTTTCAATATCTCCCTCTTGGGAACATTCATCCCCATATATCAAAGAAATGTATATGAGAGAAATAATCAAGGTGAGTTTATCCTAACACATGAATGCAACAATGCACTTAAACATCATTTCAAAATCTCAACATAAATGTCAAAATCACCATTAACTTGTCAACATAAACATGAATGCATGCAATGACATAGGGGCTAAAACATAGATTTGGAATCATGATAGGACTTGGCGTGTTATCATAAGCTTAAATCAAATGAAAGAGGTACAAATGTTTCTTCTCCATTCCCACTTCGGCTCCTTGAGAGATACTATCGACTTGACGATTCTTTAAATGGGATTTGGTAATCACATAGGGTACTTAAATTATTATCTTAGGCTTAAGCAGAATGGAAGAGATAGGGATATCATTTTTGCATGTCTGCCTCGGCTTCCCATGTAGCACTCTCATCTTGATGGTTTCTCCAAAGGACCTTAACGAAAGCAACATTCTTGTTCCTCAACCTCTTCACTTGTCTATAAAACATTTCTACCAAAACCTCTTCATAAGTCAACTTGTCTTCAACAACACCCACAACATCAAGAGGCATAATAGCACTTGGGTCACCCACACACTTCTTCAACATAGGCACATGAAACACTAGATGAACCATATTCATATCATTGGGCAACTTCAACTCATAGGCTACTATACTAATCCTCCTCAACATTCTATAAGGAACAAAAAATCATAGACTCAATTTACCCTACTTCCAAAATAAACCACACCCTTCATGGGTGGGACCTTCAAATAGACCCAATCACCAACCTTAAATTCAAGATCCCTTCTCCTCCTATCGGCATAGGAATTTTGATGACTTTGGGTTGTTTTCAATCTTTCTCTTATCAACCTTACCTTCTCCATAGACTCTATAACAAGATTCGGACCCAATAAAGCCATCTCCCCTACCTCAAACCATCTAACCGGGGACCTACAATGTCTACCACAGAGAGCCTCAAAAGGAGCTATACTAGTTCTAAAATGATAGTTGTTATTATAAGTAAACTCAATCAGTAGGAGATGATCATCCTAACTACCCTAAAACTCCATTACACAAGATCTTAGCATATCCTCAATAGTTTGGATAGTTCTTTCGATTTGACCATCCGTTTGATGGTGAAAGGCCATACTAAGCTTTACCATTATTCCAAGACCTCTTTTGAAGGACTTCCAAAAATGAGAAGTGAAACAAGTACCACGATCCTATATGATAGATAAGGTCACCCCATGCAACCTAACCAATTCATGAACATACAACTTAGAATAATCTTACGCACTATAAGTAGTCTTAACCGGCAGGTAATAAGCCGACTATGTCATTCTCTCAACCACAACCCAAATAGAATCGAAACCCTTTCTACTCTTAGGCAACCCAACCACAATGTCCATGTTAATTTCCTCTAACTTCCAATAGGAATTTCTATATCTTGGGTTAGGCCACCCCGCCTTTGATGTTTGGCTTTGACTTGTTGGCAATTATGTCAACCAGATACAAACTTAGCAATATTTGTTTTCATGCCACCCCAACAATACATTTCCCTCAAATCTCTATACATCTTGGTAGAATCGGGGTGAGGAGAATAGGAAGAATCATGAGCTATCAAGAATCTTCTTTCTCAATTCATCAGTACAAGGTACACACAATCTACTTTGGTACCTAAGGGCACTATCTCCCCCTTGGAAGAAAACCCCCACCTTACTATCTCTCACCAAGGCCTTCAATTATAGCAATGTAGGGTCATGATCTTGCTTTGCCATCACCTCCTTAATCAATGAAGATTTTGAGCCATTAACAACCACTATACAACCATTGTCAACCTTCTCCAACCTAACTCCTAATCTAGCCAACCGATGAACCTCTCTAGCCACCTCCTTGCACCTATCATCAACAAGAGCTAGGCTACCCATAAACACTATACTCAAAGCATCAGCCATAACATTAGCCTTACCAGGGTGATAATACACACTCATATCATAATCCTTAAGAAGATCTAACCAACTTCATTGTCTCAAGTTGAGATCTTTTTGGCTGAACACATATTAGAGACTCTTATGGTCGGTAAACACATGAACATGCACCCCATACAAGTAATGATGCCAAATTGTCAAAGCAAATACCACGGCAGCCAACTCAAGATCATAGATAGGATAATTCTTTTCATGCACCTTAAGTTTTCTATAGACATAAGCTATCACTTTACCATTTTGCATCAAAACACAAACCAAACAAATTTGTGAGGCATCACAATACATAACAAACTCTTCCAACCTTTCTGATAGAAGCAAGAT
>DF369550.1:900-14590 GCA_000787875.1 Solanum virginianum
TGTAACAGATTTCACTCTTCATCTGTTTTATTTTCAGGCTTTTTAGTGGCAAAGACTGGTTGATAAAAATTCTTGACGTAAAGTAGATCTTCCATTTTTCCCTTCCAAATGGCATAATTAGTGCCATGCAAAGTGACCATTCTACTGGTGTTGACTTCTATTATTTTCCCCAAAAAATTGTTTACCAAAGTAATTCTTTTCTGATGTGGAAATTCAGACTATGCTGCAACCACAGAGCATAGTCAGACAGAACCTCGGCTCTGATACCAGTTTGTTGAGAAAAATATAGATTAACACAAAGTAAATATGGCACAAAAATATGAAAAAATGAGAAAAATAATGACACCAAGAATTTTACGTGGAAACCTTTCTAAATAAGGGAAAAACCACGAGCCAAGAGGAGCAACTGATATTACTATAGTAAGGAATTTTACACCGTATAGGTACGAGTACAATACTCCCAAAGACTTCTACACACAAAAGAAATACTCTCTTTTGATTTTTCACCTTACCAAAATATCGCTAAAATTGCAATGCAATTTGCAGCAGCCCCTATTTTTGACAAATGGGTGTGGACTCTATTAACTTGTTCATGCTAACATCTGCAATCTGGAAGGATTTCTCTCCGGCAAGGAAGAAAGATTTTTTATCCATATTTGGCTAACTAGTATGACAGAGAGAGGAGAGAGTGGAAAGAGAAAAACGTAGAGTACCCAGGGCCATCATATCTCAGTTACCCCTTAACAAGTCATTATATGAAATCCAATATTGCCCTGGTAAGCGCCAATACTCTCTCTCACCGAAGGGGGAAGGAGTTGTCTCACTATCTGTCATGAAAATACAACGCCTCTTACAACAAAAATAGCTGCCATGATTCAGAAAATTACTTCAAAGATGAAAAGCTTTTTGACTCCACAAAAAAAACTTAGGGATAATTTAGCATCAAAATCGAGAAATCATTGTCAGGTAGCTCGAATGATCAACAAATTGGGCATTATGCATATACTCTTTTCCAGACAAACAAAACGAACCCAGCTCTCCAGTGGCTAATATTTCAATTTTCTGATAATCTTTATCTAGGTTCCAAGTCATATTTCTCAATTTTCAGGGTCTACAAGCATTATGACCTCATTCTTCTCAGGATAAGGCCTTACCATGTGGTAGAAAAAAGAAAAATAAGCAAAAGGAACTTTTCATGCTTACAGCATTGCAACCTCATTCTTACCAGGATAAGGCCTCACTGCATGTAAAAAAGAGGATATAATAAAGAGAAGGAACTTCACTAGCAGACCAACTAGAGACCTACTGAACATTGGCAATATGGTGGACTTGTGCCATGTGGGAAATGACAGGAGGGACAACCAACTCCTGACTCAAATAAAAGGACTAAAGATTATGTACTCTCTGCATGCTGATATGCAAGTTTATTGCCGTAGGTCGGATACCAATGTCATTATTTCTAACAAAGAGGTAATAAAGGAGAACTGATGAAAACATGCACTTGGAGAAAGACAAATAATAGATTGGCTACATACATACCCACTCAACTAGATTCTCTTGCCCTGAAGGCTGAGATGTATCCACTGGCTTCCTTCCAGTAATTAGCTCCAGAAGCACCACACCGAAGGAATATATATCAGATTTTTCAGTCAGCTTGCCAGTTGATGCATATTCAGGAGCCATGTATCTGAGCAAGATCTAAGGAATTAGAATAAATATGGCCAATTGAAAAAGATGGAATGGAATATTTATCTTATGATGTCAACTTAATGCAAAAATTGGCACTGAAACATACCCAAATGTTCCCACGACACGTGTTGTCACATGACTTTCTGCATCCTGAGCTAATTTAGCTAGTCCAAAATCAGAAACCTGTAGACAGTAAATTAATTGTAAAGGCCACTTGTGAGACAAAGAAAGTAAATATAGGAGTTCAAGGACTTAGACATACACGGGCTTCAAAGTTATCATCCAAAAGAATGTTTGACGACTTAATGTCTCTGTGAATGATACGAGGATAGCCTGTCATCAACACCAAAAGAATCAAGTAAGAACCAAAAAAAGGAGTATCATATTTTAACTCTATCATTAAAGAGCGACAATTTTGAACAAGAGCACCGCACCGACATTATGATTTTGTTAGAGTTTCATGGCCTACAATAGCTCAAGTAACAAGAATGAAGGAAATGAGCATAGACAATCACAAAAGCATAGTAGCATCACCTGGTCTACTTTTCTTACTCATCATTTCTTATGCAACAGTATAACATTATAATTCATTCATGATTAACACATTCAGCGCTTTTATATGAAAAAACCAGTTTGTCACTTGCTTTTCACTATATACTTAACAAGAGTTGTTGAACATATTTCCCTCAGTTTTGAACATGGATTGGTGATGTATCAATCAGTGAAGATTTATTCAAATGCTTGTCATGGTGAGGATATTGGGAAATCCAGGATCATATATGCACTACTACTGCACAGCCTGATGCGCTCACTTCAGTATGAAATATATAGTCAGCATGTTCAATGAGACTATGCCTGCTCGTGCATTAAAATATTCCCTTCTCAGAAACATAATTACGTGGTGCAAAACAAGCAAACAAATTTTTCTGTTCTCTAATGGAACCAATCATGTTTTGCTCAGTCTTAGTTCAAATTCAAGCCTCATTTGGTACATTCAGTTATAAAAACATCTTTTAAGTTACTGATTAGAGAAGTGATTAGAATTCATGACTATCCTGTCAAAAGGTTTAATAATTGAGGTAATTAACGAGATAAATAAAAACTGAGGACACAATTCTAAATTGGTGAAATATTATAACATTACAGAAGCAAAATTCCAGTAGCAAGATCTTGCTACTTCCATTGAGCTTAAACTATTTGTACATTCCATTTTTTCTTTTTACTTCAAGTCCTCTTATAGAGATAATAGGGGAAAGTTGGTTCTGGAAGTAGCTCAGATTGCATCCTTTAACCTACCACAGTTGTTCAGCTAGTGGAGTAGGGATCAATAAAAAGAACGGAAAAGGGCCAAAAATGCCCTTGAACTATTGAAAATGGTACAAAAATGTTCTTCATCCACTAATTGGGCCTAAAATGTCCTTGTCATCCACCTTTGGGTCCAAAAATATCCTTTTCTTTAACGGAATATTTTTGGATCCAAAAATACCCTTCATTCACCTTTTTGGCTCACTTAAACCCTTGAAACTAACAACTCTCTCTTTTTTTTTTCTTTTTAAAATATTTATTATGTTTTATTTTCTTATCGAATAAAACAAATCTCCATCTCTATTAAATTTCTTTCCATAATTCATCCAAACTGAAATAATGTATCTCTTTAAGGATCAAAGTGATTTATTAAAATAATTAACCGATTTAACTTTCTAAAAAAGAGAACTTTTTAAAAATATATAAAGTTAATGAAAAAGTAAGTTTTTAATTTATGCAAAGAGTGAGTTTTTTTTTTTAATTTTATAATAAAAAAATAATGAAAACTATTCAAATTTGATTAAATAACAAAAAATTAAATAAAGAAATCAATTTTAATAAATCGCTTTGATCCTTAAAATGTTAATTATTGTATCTAAATAAAATACAAGTATGTGCAGGTTTTTCTAAAAAAAAAATTCAAAATATGTATTGTTGTAACTTTAGATTTTAAGAGTTTTTTTTAAAGATTCTTTCCCCATAATTTGTTAAATCCAAAAAAATATACCTTTCTTCATGGCCCTGAATTTTTTTTTTAGAAAAAACAATAGTAAAACTACTAGTTTGTTTTTTTAAAATTAGATTTCTCATATATTTTGTCCAAACCAAAGTAATATCTTTCTTTATAACCCCAAAACAAACGTTAAAAAATAAAAAAAATTATAAGATTTTTTTTTGTGAAAAAAGAATTGGAGATGGGGGTGTACTTTATTCCATAAGAAATGAAACATAATAAATATTTAAAAAAAAAAAAGAAAACAAAAAAAGAGAATATTGTTAGTTTCAAGGATATAAGTGAGGTAAAAAGATGAATGAAGTGCATTTTTGGACCCAAAATATTCCGTTAAAGGAAAGGGCGTTTTTGGACCCAAAGGTAGATGACAAAAGCATTTTAGGCCCAATAGATGGATGAACGACATTTTTGTATCATTTTCAATAGTTCAAGGGCATTTTAAACCTTTTTTTCGTAAAAAGAATTGTAAGTGCTATGAGCAGGAACACACACACAATCATATTCATCATATGCTAAAATTTTTGACCTCCTACTTTCTCTCAAACTTTTGGGGCAGGAAAGAGGAGACGCATTTTGTTCAGCCAGAAAAGAAATGAAATAAAGATAAACATGGATAACACAAAAGGATTAAGGAACAAAACACTAATTAGAATCTTAATGCAGATATGATATTCCACACTCATGCCAAAAAGTTTTAAAGCGAGGTAATTTATGGCATGAAAAAGTACCTTAGAACTCAATTCTAAACTGCATTAGTAATATCAGTATTACAAAAAGGTAACACTAACTGGAAGGGCTTCTACTTCTATGATATGAAAATAGTTACATGTTTTGTTTTCACCTATATTGCTCGGACTCTTCAAAAGCGTCAGCGGATACGTATCGGATTCGCCAAAAATAGTGTATTTTCAGAGAATCCGGGTGCGGCATTGAAAGTGAAGAGTCCACACAACTTAGGTTTTCACTCTCGAAGAGTAAGAAGGTGTTTGTGGAGCTTAGATTTCTGTCATGATCCTGCCACAGCTTTAGGGATCATTAAAACTAAAAGGTAACGATGAGCAGGTGTATCTCAACTGCAATCAGCTTCCAAGTTATGGTAAAGCTTTAACTGTACTTTGTCTACATTGGATGGGGGGTTGTTAAACTAATGAAAGATATTAAGTGAATAAAATATGATAACTCAAAAGAATTGAGGAAGAGAACAGTATTACAATCTTCATGAAGATAAGCTATTCCACGAGTTGCGCCAACTGCAATTTTAACACGTGTTGGCCAATTCATGACAGGCCTCCCTTGTGCTGTAAATTGCAAGTATCAACAGCTAGCTTTAGTGACCAAACATAACAAATGAAATAATTAAATCAACAAAAAGTTACGTTTACCATGAAGATGGAAGTAAAGGGTATTATTGGAGACATAGTCATAAACAAGGAGCCTTTTGTTCTCTGAAATGCAATAACCTACGAGTGAAACCAAATGACGATGGTGTATCCGGCTAATGATTTCAACTTCAGCTCTGAATCCCCGTTCGCCCTGGTTCCCACCAATATTTAGCTGCTTTACCGCAACATATCTTCCATCTGCTAGATTGCCTTTATATACAGAACCAAATCCACCCTTCCCTAATTCATTTGCTGCTGAAAAATCATTAGTGGCCTCAACTAGTTCTTGATAAGTAAACCACGACTTTGCACCGTTGAATCCGCCAGGGTCCGCTGGAGAATTGAGGAAATTGGAGCTATTTCCGTTTCTCTCATTTGCTGTTGATTCCCCGACCTTCAATAAAGCAGAGTCTATACACAACTTTTACATCTAGTCAGTTTCAAGGACCTTCAATAAAGCAGAGTCTATACACAACTTTTACATCTAGTCAGTTTCACTTGAAAGGTCTCAACTACAAATATTACATTGATTTTTCTTGCAAGAATCTTAAGCACTGAATAACAAACTAAAAGGAATTTATAGTATCTAAAAATTTACCTGATTTTGGAGAGGAGTTCGTAGAGGTTGTCTTGACATGACCACTATAATGGACAGAATTCTTCTTCTTTTGCTTCCGTATGCACCATCCAACTACTCCGATGATACCAACCAATAGAACAATAATTACAATGCCACTGGAAACTATCCCTGCAGTACCACCAGCAGACTTTGGACTTTCTGCTGAATGATTTCTGGAACTATGGTCACTAGCATCAGCAATAGAAATTGGTGACAAAGGAGGGGTAAGAGAAGGACTAGCCCCATTAGAGGATGGAGGTGGTGGTGACCATTGTATTACAGATATTGATGAGTTTGAAGGGGAACCAGAAGATGGTGAGTTAGTATTAGATGAGCCAGCTGGTGAAGGTGGAGAATCTTTAGGAGGACCTGGGGCTGGGGAAGGAGACCAATTTTCTGATGACTTAGATGCTGGAGATGGAGGTGAATTTACATGCTCACCCCAAGTTGAGTTGGATGAAGGTGGTGAAGATGACGATGAACCTTTTTGAGGTTTAGGAGATTGTGGTGGAGATGAATTTCCAGGTGATTGTGGTGCTGGAGGAGGTTGTTGATTCTGTATGGGTGGCGGAGGTGACCATTCAGGGGGAGGTGATGGTGTTGGTGGAGGTGAACTGGCAGGAGGAGGAGATGATACAGGTGGAGGCAAGGCTGGTGGTGGACTAGAAGATTGAGGTGGTGGTGGTGAACTAGGTGGTGGACTAGACGGTGCAGGTGGGGGTGAACTAGGTGGTGGACTGGAAGATGAAGTTGGTGGTGAACTAGGAGGTGGACTAGAAGGTGGCGGTGAACTAGGAGGTGGACTAGACAGTGTAGGTGGAGGACTACTTGGAGATGTGTCATTGGTTGAAGGAGTAGTTTCTTCATGAATTGGTGACGATTCCATGGTGGTGAGGCTAGGACAGACTATGTTACATTTGTTGCAAAAGAGTAACAAGCCCGGAGAACAAGTCGCAGATATGAAGTTTCAAATTCTATAACTTGGAGGTGGAGGATAAAAGTCTAACATCTCACCACCACCCAAAGCTAACTACATTTACAACATTTCTTATACACTTTCAATATTTGCAAACATCAAGAGAACAGCCTTCCACCAAGAAATATACAGACTTCGCTGACATAAAACTAAAGTAAATTCCTTCCTCTCCAAAATTTACCTAAACTCAACAACCAATTGCACTCCACTCCCAAGTTAAACACCTAGGATTTTCAACATAACAAAAGCCTCCAACTTTCCCCTAGTCAATCAAAAACATACAAGACTGTAGAAAATGCCCAAGATTTTACCAGAAATTCACCTTCAACTATAATGCATAGGAACAATCCCTCCACAAACTGCAGAACCTTATCAGAGTTGGGCAAAAAAACTCTATCTTTCTAAAGAAGGAAGCCAAATAATGATGATCAGTGGCAAGTATGGCCAAAACAAAAGTACCCCAGATCGTCAAATGCGGTTTCAAGAAACACCCACAACACCAAACAGAATAATTCCAATACCCAACTCCCAAAACAAGAAAATAATACAGAAAATGTAGAATTTCTACCCTTCTAAGGAAACCCCATTCCATAAAGCATTAGATGCATGATCAAAAGCAGGAGAAATTGCAAATTTGCTGCCCAAAATACACAATCAAGAACGTAAAAAACTTTACAATTTTGAATATTTTGTATATACAAGGAGGATTATTTGTTTGTTTATAATAATTTTGTATCCATTATGATGATTATAGGTTTATGAAGATTGGTGAATTTCGTTATAATGTCACAATCAATGAGATTTGGGCGATGGTTGCGTAACGTTGGGTGCTGTGAACGCAAGAAATCACAAAGGATCAGTTTCTTGTTTTCTTTTTTTCTTTTCCACTTCATTCCTCTAAAGGAAAAAAAAATATTGTTTTTATTTTATTTTCATTTATCTCTGAGTATCTTACACTTTCTTCGAATGGTGGTCACATATTATATTTAATCATATCATATTATTTTAATAAATATAGGGCTTAAGTCATTAATATACACTTAAATTTGCTCTTATTTTTCACTTAGACACATTAACTAAGACTAATTTCTATTGAACATCTAAACTATTCAAAATATGTATCTATTAAACATAAAATGTTTATTTGGCAAAAAATATAAAGCATGTGTAATTTAATTGTAATAATGTGACGCATGACAAAATAACAAATTAAAAGATGACTTTTGGCATATAAATAAGAAAAAAATAAATTATAAAAAAATAAAAAAGGAAATAATATATTTTTTTATTTTATTACCTAATATATATTTTTTTACATATATAACCACTCATTCACCTCCCTCCACCCTCCCCTCCCCTGCCACTCCAGCCTCCGCCACCCAGCCCTAGGCCTATATACATATAATTATGAATATATATATATATATATATATATATATATATATATATATGTCCAGGGACAGGGGCGGGAGGAGGGGTAGGGGAGAGGTGGATGGGTGGTTATATATGTAAAAAAATTAGGTAATGAAATAACAAATAAATCATTTTTTTTGTCTTTTTATAATTTATTATTTTAATTTTTTTCTTATTTATATGCCAAATGTCATCTTTTAATTTGTCATTTTGTTATGTCAGCGTCATATCATCAAAATTGATTACATACACTTTACATTTTTTGTCAAATAAGCATTTTGTGTTTAATAGGTATATATTTTGAATAGCTTAGGTGTTTAATAGGAAGTAATCTTAGTTGAGGTGTATAAGTGAAAAATGGGGATAAGTTTAGGTGTTTATTGATGGCTTAAGCCTAACTATAATTTGGATAGATTATATTATTGTTCGTTGTTATCTAATGTGACATATTAAATAATTTGAATGATAAATTTACAAGAAAAGTAGAGTACGGGGTAGATTTACTGTGAAAAGATAGGTTAATGGATAACATAAAATTATTAAATAATAAATAAAGATAAAATGAGAATAAAATATTAAGGTAGTGACACAATCACTTTAAGTTGGTCATTACATAAAATGAGTCTTTTCATCAGTATATGATGAAGTTAAATATATAATTTAAGTAACAATTAAAATAAACTTGTATTTAAACTAATAATATGGACGAGGAAAAAGGGTCAAAAATATGCTTAAACTATATAAAAAGAATAAAAATGTCATTCATTCATAGTTTGGTCCAAAAATGCCCTTATTGTCAATACTTTGATCCAAAAACGCTCTTATTGTTATTTAATCGGTAAAAAATTTTCATTTTTAAATAAATTTATTATTTATTATATTTTTGAAACACATTTTTATAATAATATTTTTTTAATTAGCAAATATTTATTCTACTTCAATTCGAGAAAAAAATTTAAAATTATTTTTTTTGTTTATTATAATTACTATTTTTATCGTTATCTAAATAAAAATTAATGTTCGGATTACAATGATCTTATATTTATGACATATCTTATTTGTTATATAATTGATAAAATGGGATTACGAAATTTTTTTTTGACATTTTTAGTCAATATGATTTTGTAAAAAAACAAAACAAAAAAAAGATTCTTTAAAAATAATATTTTCATTAGGAACACAATAAGTTTAAAACGAAACAACATATATATATATATATATATATAGATATAGATATACATACACACACACTTAAAGAAGGACATTTCTAACCAATTTGACAATAATAAGGGCATTTTTGGACTAAATGATTAATGACAAGGATATTTTTGGACCAAAGTATAAATCAAGGGCATCTTTGTTCCGCATTTTTGTTCCTTATATATAATTTAAGGGCATTTTTGACCCATTTCCTTTTGAAAATCAAGAAATAATTTAACATGTTATATATATTATTGAGACCCAATTTTGGCCTAATATTTTAAAAATTTATACTTTTATATTATTATTTTTAGTTTCTTGCTAAATCATTATTTTGTGTTAAATTATAAGTTTGTTTGTTTATTTTATTTATTATTTATGGTTGATTATATTTGTTTTATTCATTTTAACATTTTTAGCGTAGTATAGTAATTCATTTTTGTTTTTATCCGAATATAATTATATGCATATGTTTAATTGACCCACGATTTGGGCCCATATCTTTTAGCCCATTAGATTTAGGTTTCAAGGTATATATAATTTTTATCACCATAATTAAATGGAGGGGCATTTTAATATTACAAACCCTAAAAAATATCTATTTCCTCTTTATTTTTTATTCCGGTGGCCGTCGCGGAATCCAGCGGAACTTCACCGGAGAAGCTCCATTTCCAGCCCCACTCTCTCCTCTCCACAGCCACCGAACCAGACCCCTTCTCCTCCATTTCCGCCACTCAAGCACCAGCAAAACCCCCCTAAAACCCCACCCAAACGCCATCAAAACCCTCACCCAAAATAACACCATTTCAGCCTCGAACTAGCAACAAAACTATACCGGAAATCACCCCAAAACCCCTCCTGAAATGCACCAGCAAACTCCCCTTTTCAGCAACCCAAACACCCTCTGTTTTCACTAACCAAATGCAGCCTCAGAACCTCCATTTCCAACCACCCATAGCAGCTCCAAACACCACCCAAATCCCCTTTGTTTTCACCTAACAATCAGCCTAAACACAGACCCAAAAACACACGGAAAAAAGTATGAGAAACGCCATCAGTTCAGTCTCTTAATCCACCAAAATTACCCCCAAAACGTAGCACAAAACAGTACCTTGGTTTCACATGCAAATAGCCTCCAAGAAGGTCCAAATCAGCAACCAAATAACCTCAAAATGCAGCCCCAAATTCGACGAAACAACAACAACTCGAAGCTCTCCGAATCAGAGCTCTACCAATGAAACACCGACTTCGACATCAACTCCATCAAACCTCATTCATTTGCAGCAATTCATGGTAGAAATTTTGAGTTATTTTCTAATTTCTTGTTGATTTTATTCGTTGTTAGTGTTGAATGTCATGTTTCTACTCGAATATTTTGGTTATGTGGATATTTTGCTTGAAAATTTACTCCGTTAAATTTATATTATTTTGGTTCTTGATTGATTTTTATCGGTGATTGCTTTTATTTTTAGCACTTTGCCAAGCTTTGTTATGGTTTATATTCGTTGTTGATTATTTTCTTTTAGGATTGATTTTATTATTTTTGGGTATTCTTCAGTGATGTTAGATTTCTTGGGTTATTTTTACTTGATTAATTGATTATTTTTCTTGGGTATTACGATTAGTTTTTGATTAATTTCTATAGCTATCTATGTTTTCTTCATCTTTGTTGATATATTTTGCTGGTTACCAATTTTTATTATTAATAAATTTTGTCAAGAATGATTTTGCTTGAATTCTTTACTTCTCTGTTAGCTTTTAAATATGTCATGACAATTTTGCTTTGGTTATTGTTTTGTTATTATTATGGGATATTTCAAATGACTGTCTTTTATATTTTTAGTTAGTTCTATTTAAGTACTAATCAAAATTTGGCCAATAACGAATTTATCTATCGGATTTCGAGGCCTCTCCATTCACAAAGACTGAGAAAATTTATTTTTTGTGTAAGATCATGCACATTATTTTGTTAAATTTGGCCAATGACGAATATATCCATCGAATTTCGAGGCCTCCCCATTCAAAAAGACGAAATTTTTTTAGTTTAGGTTGATATTTCTTATATGTTAAAATTGAAAAAGTTTTAGTTTAAGTTTATATGTATGTTATTTGTTAAACTTGGCTGATGAAAAATCTATTCGTCGGATTTCGAGACCTTCCCACGCAAAAAGACGGAAAAAGTTAATTTATATTTCTATTTGTTACATATTAAAATTCAAGTTTTCTAGTTTAAGTTCATCGTTTAAAACACAATACACTTTAAAGAAAATCAACGGACCTCCTTTGACATTAATCGACTTGGTCTGTTGATTTGCTTAACAAATTCATCATTTTTCAACATAGTCGAATTCATTGTTTTAGGCAAAAATAAAAAATAAAAAATAAAATAAGCCGTCCATTAGTTTTGGCCCTCGCTTTTTGACTTTTTAGTAGTGATAGTAAAATTGTCATTTCATTTATTACTCTTCGGGAGATTGCGTGAAGTCAATACTCCTAGTCCATATTAAGTGGACTATTAGAATTTAGCAAACCTGGTAAAAAATATTTAAGGACATAAATTAAAAATTATTTTTCATATCACCCTTGTGATTGTTCTCAAACTATTCTATTAGAAAATATAAATGTTACAATCCAAAAAAGGGTGTGATGACACTTGTCTAACTCGACAATGTAAGTCAGCCTAAACCTACTCGATTTAATATACTACGAGCAGAAGAAATAAAGTCTAATAAATTAGGATAAGCACAGGAAAATTAAGTCTACATACCATCCCAAGAGTGGTGTCACAAATACAAGCCACTAAATTGTAACACTCGAAAGAAAATACAAGTCAAAATGCCTAGTTTCTGAATAAAACATAACATTAATATAAACTCCTCAAGGGTTTGTTGAGAGACAAGCTGCTACCTCTCAAGAATACAGAAGCTTGATTCGACAAGGAGAAATCAAATTAAGAGGAACCAGACTCACAATCTACAAGGGGTGAGCACCAAACTATACGGTACTCAACAAATAGAGACTAAACCTGAAGTAAAGCAATGAAGAACACAAGTATTCTTATCCATCCAACCACATACTGCTGAACAACATACTTGCATTCAGAATAGTCTCGGAATAATCAGTTGATCCCCAGAGTTAAGTAGCACAATAGTCTACCAGCAATATAAATAGTTACAGTCTTGTAACATACTATCCCCAAAGTCCAATCTTTACAAAGGACAAGGCTCAAATTATCAACATATATCACAATCTTTCAATAGTTCAATCTCAATAATGTACAATGTTCAAAGCATTCAACACATGGTACATATAACATCTTCAAGAAAGGAAAGATATGAAATGGGATGAATGCTATCAAATGTAATCGATGCAATGCAATGTCAAGTAATGATGATGCATGTGTGTCCAGTGGTACACATCCACTGATATAATTAGTTCGGAATCTATGGGGGACATATCTGTCCATGTACCTGCCCCAGCTCGTAAAACCCGTCTCATGTATAATTAATATCACATGCTACGGCTCATATGACCCGTCTCCATAATGAATCATTCACATGTCATGGCTTGTGTGACCCGTCCCCATAATAAATCAATGTCACATGCCACGGCTCGTGTGGCCCGTCCCCATAATAAATTAATGTTTCTATTTATTTTTTTTCTTTCTAGCCGGAACCATTTCCTTTCGGCTTTTCAAATGTGCAACAACATAGTATTCATATAGAGTAGTAAGAAGTGCATGCAAGAGTCCACACTATAACAAATATATTAATTCAAGTCAAATCTCACAATATATGAGGTATAATAATCTTTCCATTCCAAGCTTATAGGCAATTCTCTAACCTAAAAGTGATCTTCAATAATAATATTTCCAATATTTATTATGTTCAAGTACAACATGATGCAAAATCAACATTATTATAACACAAGAGATTCTCAATACCAACTCACATAGCAATTTCTAACACTCACTTTTACATCACAAGGAAATTTCGCAAGTTAGTCCAATTCTTACCATTATACCAAGTTCACTTTAGCGAACAACAATTACCTACAACAATAACAATAATAATATACACAGTGAAATTCTACAAGTAGGGTCTGGAGAGGGTAGAATGTACATATACTGTCACGACCCAACCCCGTGGGCCGTGACTAGGGCTCGAATGGGGCCCCCAAATGCAAACGCAAGCCAGATTACAAACAGATGTCTCATTTTTATAGAAATTCCGGGAGAGTTTCCTCTATTTTACTAACTATCCCAAAATGACAAACAGATGTCTCATTTTTATATAAATTTCAGCAGAGTTCCCTCTGTTTTTCTGACTATCCCAAAATGACCTGCATATCAGAATATACCAACAGAATCCAGA
>DF369548.1:5119-16800 GCA_000787875.1 Solanum virginianum
ATCTATTAAAACAGAAGAGCCATACTTTGAGAGTTTGTTGGAAAGCATGTGAAAAGTTGATCATTAGTTGGAAGAAGTTGATCGTTAGTTAAAAGTTTGTTGGGAATTAAAAGGTAAATTGTATACCTATATAAGTACTACAAGAGCACTAGTTCTAAACATACAAAAATGTAATTCTCCTCTAATGGAGCACAAAATGTAGCAACATTCTTTAATGAAGTTTCTAGTTCTCTTCAATTTTTTTATTTGCTTCTGTGCAAGAATTTAATATGGTATTAGAGCCACTGATCATGATTCAAAATCAGTAAGCTTTCATTTTTAGTTCAAGTCAGTCATAAATCAAGTTCTTAGAGATACAACAATGGCGGAAAATCAGACTACAAATAGTGTAAAGGTGGATCCTCAAACAGATCACAATCATCCTTTATATCTACAAGCTTCAGACACTTCTGGAGTCGCCTTGATTCCTATTAAGCTCACAGGACTTGAAAACTATGGAATATGGAGTAGATCCATATTGATTACACTGTTAGTCAAAAACAAATTAGGATTTGTGGATGACATTTGCGCAAAAAGTTCCTACAAAGGTGCATTGTTGTCCAAGTGGAAAAGGTGTGATGTTGTGGTTCTATCATGGATCAGTGCAACTGTAGCTCCAGAATTAATGACAAGCATAGTCTATGCTTCAAGCTCAAAGAAGGATTGGGAAGATTTTAAAGAGATATTTGACAAATCGAACTTGACAAGGATTTTCTACTTGTGAAAGGAGATTAGCATGCTGACATAGGGCACAGATTCAATCACAACTTACTACTCAAAGATGAGAGATCTTTGGGATGAAATGGATGTGATGATTCTAAGCCCTTCCTGTGATTGTGAATTGTCCAGGCCCTATGCTGAACAAATCAAACAACAAAGACTGCTGCAATTTTTTTGTTGGACTGAATAAAAGTTTTGCTCAAGTGAGAAGTTTAATTATATTGAATACAACAGTACCAAGTGTAAACCAAGCCTACTCTATGGCTCTACAAGAAGAGAGCCAAAGGAAGCTAGGAATCAATGATGCAGGAAATGAACCAATATAATAATGACCGGAGGAACTCAAACATTCGGAATTATCATCAAGCACAAGGAAAATCTCACTTTTCAACAAGTCCATTTCAAGGGAAGAAGCAAAGAGTCATATGTGAGCATTGTGGATACAAAGGACACACCAAAGAGACTTGCTATAAGATTGTAGGCTTTCCAGCAGACTTCAAAAGCAAAAGGAAGAGCCAGAATGAGACATTCATAAAGCCACAAGCAAATAATACAGTTTATGAAGGGGAAAGCAATGGAGAAAAGCAAGTAGGCACAAAACATGATTCAGAAAAAAAGCTAAACATTCCAAGAGGATACTTCATAAGAGTTCTGTATGAGCAAGTGCTGAAGATGATGAATCCCACACCAACAGTTAGTTGCAAAGCAAATGTAGCAACATGTATGTATGAACTGAGGAGTAAAAGTAATGATATAGAATGGATAGTTGATTCTGGTGCTTCACATCATATACTCATATTGAAGAAATCATAGATAATCCTAAACCTATAAAAGACTCAAGGATGAATAAGGTTCAAGTGCCTACAGGAAATAAGATCCAGATTAGACAAACTAGAGAGTCAATAGTGTTATGAGACTATTGTCTGAGAAATGTTCTGCATGTACCAGATTTTAAGTTCAATTTGTTATCTGTCTCAAAACTCACAAGGGATCTTAATTGTGTGGTGTCTTTCTATCTTGATATATGTGTGTTGCAGACTCTCTTCAGTGGAAAGGTGATTGGGATTGGTAGAGTTTATGATGGGCTTTATATCTTGAGGAGTCATGTAACACCACTGATTGGAGCTGTAACAACTAGTAAAGAAGATAAAGACATGTGGCATTTGAGGCTGGGACATCCCTCTTTTGGAACCATGAAACACATAGAAGCCTTGAAGAATAAAGTAGTTATAGCAGATCAACATGAATGTTTGATATGTCAATTAGCTAAGCAATGCAGATTGAAATTTTTTGTTAGTGTCTCTAAGTCATCTAGTATTTTTGAATTGATACACACAGATGTTTGGGGACCTCATAGATTTCCTACATATGACAGAAAGTACTACTTTCTGACAATTGTTGATGACTACAATAAATTTACTTGGTTATGTTATTGCAGTCTAAGAAAGAAGTTGTTGTGGTTTTGAAAAGCTTTATCTCTATGGTGTGTAATCAATTTGGTGTTGCAATAAAGTTGATTAGATCTGACAATAGGACTGAGTTCTTCAATACATTTATGAATGATTTATTAACTGAACATGGAATTGTCCACCAAAGTAGTTGTCCATACACACCTCAACAAAATGGTGTTGTGGAAAGAAAACATAAACGTATTTTAAAAATAGGAAGAGCCTTAAAACTTCAATCTCAAATTCCCAGTAAGTTTTGAGGTGAGTGTGTTAAAACAGCAACATATCTCATAAATAGGTTGCCTTCCAAACATCTTGATAGGAAGTCACCATATGAGTTGTTACTTCAAAAAAACCTCCCAGCATAGATCATTTAAGGGTGTTTGGGTGTCTATGTTTTGCTACTGTGTTATCAAAAGGAGATAAATTCTCAGCTGGAGCAAGGAAAGTAATTCATCTTGGCTATTCTTCCACTCAGAAGGGGTACATGTTGTATGATTTGGAAGCTCACACGGTGTTTATCAGTAGAGATGTCACCTTTAGAGAGCACATCTTTCCCTTCAAGGAGGAGAAATTACATGAAAACTACCCTTTGCTCTCACCTGTTGTGTCTGATGTAGGTACTCTATATGATTGTTCATTAAAAATTGATGAAACATCTTCAGTGCCAGCTACTAAAAATTCTACTAGACAGTCAAGACCACCTATCTGGACAAAAGATTAAGTAGTTCCTGCTAAGACTTATCTTTATTCCATCACTGACTATGTGAATTACCATCATCTCTTAGATAGTTACCAGAATTATGTGAAGTCTTTCTCAGCTCTCACTGAACCACATAATTTCCAAGAAGCATCACAAGATGAAAAATGGGTTTCGACAATGCGAGAGGAAATCAAGGACCTAAAAGATAACAACACATGGTGTATTGTGGACCTAACTTTAGGGGCAAAAGCTATAGGTTCAAAATGGGTGTACAAGATCAAGTATAAGTCCAATGGTGAGGAGATAGATTTAAAGCTAGATTTATAGTTAAGGAATACAACCAAAGAGAAGGACCAGACTACACTGAGACCTTCTCACCAGTTGCTAAAATGGTAACTGTGAGAACAGTCATTAGTCTAGCTGCTTCATATGGATGGGATATGTTTAAGGTGGATATAAGCAATGTCTTTCTTCAAAGAGACTTGAATGAGGATGTTTTCATGGAATTACCTCTTGGTTTTCATCATCAAGGGAAGAATAAAGTTTGCAAACTTCAAAAGTCTCTCTATGGTTTAAAGCAAGCATCAAGGCAGTGGAATATCAAACTCATCAATGTCTTGATGCAAGCTGAATTTTGTCAAAGTGTCCATGACCATTCATTATTCACCAGGAAGAAGGGGAGTGACATGATAGTTCTCCTGGTGTATGTGATGATCTGCTATTGATAGAAACCAGCTCTGAAATGATAAATAAAGTCAAGACTATTCTTCACCAGCATTTCAGAATGAAGGACTTGGGAAAACTCAAGTATTTCTTGGGAATAGAAGTAATGCAATCAAAGAATGGTGTGTTGTTAAACCAAAGGAAATATGTTCTTCAACTTATAACAGGCACGGGTTTAAGTGGTGCAAAGCCAGTTAGCACTCCTGTTGAATTTAACCAAAAATTCACTAGCTTGAATATTGACCAACACACAAGAAATAATTCAGATTCAGAACGGGAAGATACAACAACATATCAGCACCTGATTGGGAAGCTGCTTTACTTAACTACAACAAGGCCAAATATCAGTTTTGGAGTGCAAGTTTTAAGCCAATTCATGCAACATCCAAAGATGTCTCATTGGAACGCAACTATCAGGATAGTAAGGTACATTAAGAAGTCTCCTGAACTTGAAATTTATCTAAGAAAAGATGCTGATATTACAGAGTTAATAGGCTAGTGTGACTTAGATTGGGCCTCATGTCCCAATACCAGAAGGTCAGTGACTGGGTACTTAGTTAAATTGGGAGGTTCCTTGATCTCATGGAAATCAAAAAAGCAGCAAACTGTGAGCAGAAGCTCAGCTGAAGCAGAGTACAGGAGTATGGCAAGAGTAGTCTCAGAGTTGGGTTTGGATTGCAGGATTACTAAAGGAACTAGATGTGGTTGTATCAGTTCCTAGCAACGTGTATTCAGATAGGAAATCATCAATTCAAATAATAGCAAATTCTATTTTCCATGAGAGCACTAAACACATAGAGATCGATTGTCACTTCATCAGAGAAAAAGAGAGATCAGGATTAATAAAACTTTAGTACATATGCACATTCATGCAACTGGCTGACATATTAACAAAGGGACTGGGGACAA
Source organism: Solanum virginianum (assembly GCA_000787875.1). Taxonomy (NCBI): domain Eukaryota; kingdom Viridiplantae; phylum Streptophyta; class Magnoliopsida; order Solanales; family Solanaceae; genus Solanum; species Solanum virginianum. The sequence continues at coordinate 9,662 of DF369548.1, forward strand.
GCCAACATGAAGCTCTTCTTTCCAAGCTAGGTGTGTTGGATGTATTCCAAGCACTAGCTTGAGGGGGAGTATTAAAACAGAAGAGCGACACTTTGAGAGTTAGTTAGAAAGCATGTGAGAAGTTGACCGTTAGTTAGAAGAAGTTGACTGTTAGTTAAGAATTTGTTGGGAATTAAAAGGTGAATTGTACACCTATATAAGTACTACAATAGCATTAGTTCTAAACATACAAAAATGTAATTCTCCTCTAATGGATCACAAAATGTAGCTACATTCTTTAATGATGTTTCTAGTTCTCTTCAATTTTTTTGTTTGCTTTTGTGCAACAATTTAATACTATCAAGTGTTAAGAGAATAAATACCATAATTATCTCAAAACCCTAATTTTTTGAACCAAACATTATCTGAGAAAAGAAAAATCATTAAAAAAAATAACAAAGATCGTGAAGTTAAATTTATTAGAGCTTGAGGCCATCAGAGCTTGCAAAAATTGTGAATCTGTTAGTAAGAAGAGAAGAATTTTTTTAAAAAAAAATTTCGAATGTAGAATAGATTTCAAAGTTCCAATTGAGATTTATTTTTGTTTTTTAATAAAATAGATTGTGAATTTTTTATATATTTATAAAAATTAACAAATTGTAAAAAATTTAAGTTAGCCCATAATTAACTTAAACAAAATTTAATGACTTTTTCTTGATTAAATTTAAAAAATAATCAAATGTTAAATGGAAACTTAAAAGACACCTTTTGTTTGGTCTTCTCAACACACTAGTAGTACTAGAAATCAACAACAACAAAAAAAAATTCCTCTTCCGCGGTTCTCTCTCTCTCTCTCTTTTCCCATATTCACATAATTATATTCATATCCTTTTAAGTATTACTCCACTTGTTTTGATAGAAGATAAATGAAATTTAAGATAGTGAAATATTCTCCTTTGTTTTCTTATTCATATTCATATTTATATCCTTAAGTATTGCCCCACTTGTTTTATAGAAGACAAGTGAAATTCTAACAAGTGAGATATTCTTTATTTTTTGTTATTTCTTCTTAACTATAGTGGGTATCGAAAGAGATAAAAGTAGACCGAATAAATATTGACAAAAAAATAATTAAATAAAATATGGCACACTATCATTTACTAAGGACATAATCTTAAATATAAAGACATGAAGGTTAAAAATTAGAGTAGAAAATTAGTAAGTAATCAAAGGTTGTCTAATTTTCTTCTCAATATCTTTACTCCCTCTATTTCAAAATAAATGAATCGTTCGGCTATATCACACATATTAAAAAAAATAACAATAAAAGTTAATCATGTTTTTTCATTTTTATCCTTTTCAAACCTCAAATGTTCATTTAATGCATCATTTATTTTTAATACAAAATTCAACCTTAGAAACTCAATTAGTGAAGGGCAATTGAAAAAGATTTCCAACATATCCCTTGAGAAGTGAACAATTCAATTATTTTAAAAATTCATAATTCCCAACAATTTATTTATTTTGAAATAGAGGGAGTATTATTATTATTCTCTTACTATCTTATCCTTTAGTTATAGTATTGCATGCTATCTCCTTAACTTCCATTTTCATATTATTTCTTCTATCCTATATTATATAGACACTTTCTATTTTACACGACTATTAAGAAATCATTAATGCACTAGTGAATTTTATCATTTTACTTTTATTTATATCAATGTACTTTAAATTAAGTTTGAAAAAATTATTAATACACTAATTAATGGTGGAAGTAAAATGAAAAAACATAATTAATTCTATCATAATTTAGTAAATACTCATATAATATGAAATAAATATTTATAAAAAGATGTCCATATAATAGGGACAGAGATAGTAATCTCTTCTCCATTGTTTTCGGTATGACTTCTTCACTATTGCATTTACTTTACATGCTGGACTTTTATTATGTTTTACTTAAAGCTGAGATCTATCAAAAATAAGCTCTCCACCTCCTCGAGATAGATAGGAGTAAGACCGCATCCACAACACCCGACCTTCTCAAGATATGTTATTATTGATGCTTTCTTTGTACAACTTTTTTCACAAGCAACATTTCCAAGAGTTTGTTAATCACTGTAAAATGCCTGTTTTAAAAACAGAAAGAATAATGTAGAGGTTATAGCTTTTCGACAGGGAAACCTATAGCAGGTTTTAATTCTGATGCCAAAGATCGAAGTTGGTGGATTTCTTGTTGATTGAGTGTCCAGCCCAATGCACCAGCAAATTCTTTACCTTGCTCTGCATTTTTGGCTCCTGGGATGGGAACATCATTCTCTTGTGCAATCAGCCAATTCAGGACCACCTGTCAAGGGTAACCATAGAGCCAGCATTTTTACCAAGGGTGTTCATACTTTTAAAACATGAATGAGTGATTTTTTTATCAAGAGTGTTTGAGATTTTCGAGAAACAAGGAAGATATACCTGTGTTGAAGTCTTACTGTAGCTTTTTCCAATCTCCTTTATTCTATTTATGAGTGGCTGCAACTACAAGTGTACAAAAGTTCTTGAGCCATAAATTCCTAATAATCTATAGTCATATATATAGTAAAAGCCCTTACTTGGGTAAGAAATTCAGGAGTATAGATCTATCCTCGAGGACCAGTGGGAGGATTTTCTGGAGTATATTTTCCAGTCAAAGCTCCAGCATAAGTTGGGAAATGTAATGACTTTTGTGCATAACTTCAGTTACATAAAGTTATTTGAAAGCAAATTGTATAGCATACTAGTCACATCATATCTCCCCCTCCAAAGACACCAAAAAGAGAGCCAATAAAGGACAAACTATTGCTATACAAACAGACAGGGCTGTTCAACTTGGAGAGATATAATTTATGTTGCAACTTAACTAACCGCAGTAAAGACAATCTAGTTTGCCAGTTAGCCTCAGTGGAAAACGTCAGTGGAACCAGAGCTTAGTGTTGCTTCACAACTGATCTCTACTAGTGTAGCACTATGCTTCAGTAAGTTTTCTACAATTCAGAGATGGCAACGATAACAATCTAAACATGATGAGTACAAGTTCCTCGCATTTAATTGACAAGACAAGTATGACATAAGAGTTATAACAGACTTCCTACACCATTAAGATGGTGGGAGAGGGGAAGGGGTGTAGTTCCCTCATTTCCTCCGTTCAAAATTGATATTGAAGTCTGTAAAACCAGCTGATTGTATTCCATAAATCCTTTACCTAGGCTATGTTAGCAGTTTTTTAATGTGATGCATGATCATTTTGGAGAGACTATTAACTATGTAACGTTGGCTAAACCCAGATGGTTTCTACAGGGTGGAATTTTCAGCAAGTCTATACATATTTTTAGTAAACACTGTAAATATGTGATGACATAAATCATAAATATACAGGGGTGACAAAAGTGCAGGAAACCATGTTTCAAATTTATGAACATACGCAGCTTAAAACCTCATTAACTATTTATTTCATGCCTGGTTCATCAAGGCCATAAATGGGGTCATTGTGGAACACATCTTCACAAGAAAACAGTTGTATCAGGTTTTACCTTGAGCAATGGGACAATAAGCAATCAACGTGATTCCCAATTCATCACAGGCAGCCTTTACACCATTTTGCTCTGGCAACCTGTATATCAAACTATAATTAACTTGATTTGATGCTAGTGGGATACCTCTCTTCTTCAGCTGCTCATATGCATTGCGAAGACACTTTTCTGAAACAAGAATTACTTCCATTGGCCAAATATTGCATGCAGCAGGCAATTTTTTTATTCTTTAATTTTGGAAAACAAATGCTCGGTTAATTTGACAGTTATGTTCTCATAACACCCTTAATAAGAAAACAATCTGAAATATTATTGGGCTCGAGAAAAGTTAAAGGATTGTCCAAACATTTTATTGACTAGAAACAACGAGAGTACCACTGTAGTTGGATACTCCCACAGCTTTTACAAGGCCCTGCTCCACTGCATCTCCTAAACCGTCAATATAACCTGAAAAAGGATTTTCTGATTGACTAAGCTTTGTCTATGTTAAATATAATTATGAACTAAAATATTTCTTAAAAAGAGCATTTGATTAATTGAATTGAACGAGGGCATCAGACATGACAAACCTTCATTTCCCCATATTCCTGGCCTGAGAATTAGACCATAAAAGCTTTTATCAGCTACGGACTGTTTGCTTAAGAGAATTATGGGAAATTATCTGAAAGTAGAGCATTCAAGAATCCTACCAATGAAGTTGATAAAGATCTACTGAAGAAAGTTCCAAACGTGCAAGAGAATCTTTTAGGGCTGCTAGGACACTTTGACGGCCAAGCCTCCATGGTAATGCAGCAAATTTAGTTGCAACAACAATCTCCGCCTCTGGATCTTTTGCTTTTCTTTCTTTGATGAATCTTCAACAAAATATTAAATTATATTGGAGAAACAGCAAATGTGGAGTACATGCAAACAGATATTCTTTTGTCTACAAGTAAAATTAATGAAGACTTAGAAGAATTCAAAGCTCACCTTCCTAGTAGTGTTTCAGAATTTATCGCACCTAATGAGAACTGCAAGTAGAGGAAATAGTGGTTTTCTCATGATTGTCCACATTTTCTGTACAATTTAGCAGACTAAGAAATAGCCAAAATAAAAACCATTCCTCACTTTTGAACCATAAATCTCAGCAGTATCGATGAATGTTATTCCACTATCAATGCTGACATCAAAAGCAGACTTTGCAGCCTTAAGCTTCCTATCTATCATCATTCCAGGAAAGAAAGAGTGATAACATATTGGGTTTGATAATGGAGAAGCTGAACAAGCTCGGAATCAACTAAAACAAAATAACTAAAGGGGAAAAATACAAAAAAAGTGGCTGACATTTCAGATGCTATTAGTAATTACTGTAAGATCTTCAACAGAAAAAGAAAAAAATAAGAGGGTGATAGGATCAAGCTTATAATCATGCCAAAGTTATAGTTGATAGCAAAGACACAACTTTATTTCTTAATTAAGTATACCAAGCAAGCGTCATGTTCGATCATGACTCTTATGAGCTACCTCAACCCACTCGTTGGCCTTGCCATAGGAAGGATATTGGCATTATCGATGGCCCCCCTCCCAACACTTGCATTATACAGTATGTTGCTCTTGGGAATCGAACTCATGATCTTGGCTTTGATACCATTTGTTAGGATCAAGTATTTACCATCATGCGAAAAGCTATAGTCGATAGCAAAGGCATAACTTCATTTCTTGACTAAGTCCACCAAGCAAGCATCAAAGTTCGATCATGACTACAACCTAGGCCACCCCAGCCTCTTCGTGAACCTTGCCATAGGCAAGATGTTGGCATTACCCAGCAGAGGGAAAATGCTACATCCTAATTGGTGTTGGGAACAAATATGGACTAACACAAAATAAATATGACACAATAATATGAATAAAAATGGGAAAATAACGACATCAAGAATTTTACGTGGAAATCCTTCTAAATAAGAAAAAAACCACGGGCGAAGAGGAGCAACTGATATTACTATAGTAAGGAATTTTTCACCGTGTAGGCACGAGTACAATACTCCCAAAGACTTCTACACACACAAAAGAAATACTCTCTTTTGATTTTTCACCTTACTAAAATATCGCTCACACTCTATCTTTCTTCACAAGCTATTTTTATTAAATAGCCTATGGTATACCTCACAGATAAAATACAGAATGTATTTTATTCTCTCTGTGACTCTCTTTCTTTTTCCTCTCAATTTTTTGGTGTATTTATGAAGGAGCTGAAGTGCTCCTTTTATAGGCAAAAAATTTTGCCTGCAATTGTTGGTGGCCAACCATTTGACAGAAAACAAATGGTTGGTGGCCAACCATTTTCCATTTCTGCTGCCAAGTTTGAATAAACTTGTGCAGCCAATTTTGACAAAAAAAATTTCCATGTGGGACCTCCATTTGGAGGGACTCACACAATAATTCTCCCCCTCCCGACAAATGGAGGGATCTCCATCTTTTCATAGAGAGCTCATGTCGATAAGTTTTTTGCACAATACAAACTTGTCTCTTATCACAACCTTGGTTAGCATATCTGCAGAATTTTCATTTGTAGAGATCTTTTCAGTCTGCATAGATTTGTCCTCTATCTTTTCTCGAATCCAGTGGTATCTCACATCTATGTGTTTTGTCCTCGCATGGTACATCGAATTCTTTCTCAAGTCTATCGCACTTTGACTATCACAATAGACGACATACTCTATCTGCTGCAACCCAAGCTCTTGAAGGAATTGTTTAAGCCATTGAATTCTTGCTCAAGTCTATGACACTTTGACTATCACAATAGACGACATACTCTATCTGCTGCAACCCAAGCTGGTGGATTTTTTGTTATCAAGGTCACCAACCGTATCAGCATCTGTATAGCCTTTCAAGATTTGACTAAAGCCTCTAAAATACAACATTCATCTGAGCTTCCTCTCAGATACCTGAGTATCCACTTCACAGCTTCATGCTCCAACACACATTCAATGTACTTCTTTTGTGACAAATAAATCTTCCTTTCATCTCTGAGACAAGTGATCCTCATGCCCAAAATTTGTTTGGCATGACCCAAGTCTTTCATAAAAAAAGAGTTACACAACTCATTCTTTAGCTCGTCAATTTTGGAAGTATCTTTGCCCACAATCAACATATCATCCACATATAGCAATAGGATGATAAAATCATTATCAGAAAATTTTTGTACAAACACACAATGGTCTGAGGAAGTATTCTTGTAGCCTTGCTCCCCCATAAAAAATTTAAACTTTTTTTACCACTGTCTAGGAGCTTGTTTTAGACCATATAGACTCTTTTTGAGTTTGCACACAAAATTTTCTTTACCTTTTACTTTGAAGCCCTTGGGTTGTTCCATATAAATTTTCTCTTCTAGGTTACCGTAAAGAAAAGACATTTTCACATCCATCTACTCAATCTCCAAATTTAGACTAGCAGCCAAACCAAGAGCTGTACGAAGAAAAATTATTTTCACATCCATCTACTCAATCTCCAAATTTAGATTAGCAGCCAAACCAAGAACTGTACGAATGGAGGATATTTTCACGACAGGTAAAAATATTTTGTCAAAGTCAATACCCTTTCTTTGACTGAATCCCTTAACAA
>DF369547.1:1630-13090 GCA_000787875.1 Solanum virginianum
GCTTCTGGTCGGATTATCCCTTTGTTTACAGTTGTACTTCCTGCTTTACATATTCGGTACGTCTTTCGTACTGACCCCCGTTTCTTCGGGGGCTGCATTTCATGTCCGCAGGTACTGACGCACAGAGTAGCAGGCCACCACTTTAGGATCCCAGGTTGCAGTCTGAAGAGCTCTTTTCCTTCTGAGCCACTTTTGGTATTACTATTGGTCATTCTGTACTATTTTCATTTTGGATACGATGGGGCCCTGTCCCGTCTTGTCTGTCAGTGTGTCTGTGGACTACTGTGAGTATGGGCTATCATTCTGTACTATTTTCATCGTGGGTACGACGGAGCCCTGTCCCGTCTTATCTGTCAGTATGTCTGTATAGAGGTCTGTGGACTATTGTGAGTATGGGCTATGTTAGTCATGTGTACATCATGTCTGTATATTGAATTTGGAAGTTATGTCTGCCAGTCTAAATATTATGATAGCATGCTATGTTTGTTAGGCGGCAGGGCCGCAGCGGTGACCTTGTCGGCCAGCATATTTTCATTTATGTCTATTGTGCTTTTGGTTGGTTCGCTAGATATCTTCTGTTTCAGGTGGCTAGCTAATAAAACAGAGGAAACTCTGCCGAAATTTTTGCAAATGAATAGTGTCCATAAGTTGATTTTGATTTAGTAGCGTCATTTGGGTGCCCAATCGGGTACCAGTCACGGTCCATAGGTTGGGTCGTGACAATATTCACTTGAAAAGATATCTCAAGCAATTTATAGAAATGAACTATGAAATATGTATACCACTCCCTACACCATGTGTCTTTTTGAAAATAAATGACCAAGACCTTTTGATAATCTCAAATATCTCATAAATTTTAGAGATATTAATAAAGAGATCAAAATAGGGCCCAAGAATGTCAAAATCATCCTACGTTCGAGAAATACGCCACTAACGGTCCTCGAATCATGGAGAAATCCTTGACAAAAGAATTGGGAAAAATAGATTTGTACTCAAATCATGAAAAATCCTTGAGAGAAGAATCAAGAGAGAAATAAATTTGTACCCACATGCTTATCAATAAAATTATGTTTCTTCATATTTTATTTGTGATTGCAATTTATTTTGTATCACTTTAAAATCTATTATAAACAAAGTGGCATGCCCAATGGGAATAAATTTGTCCTTCATCTCTTCTCTCATAAACTATATCGGCAAATCTGAAGCCAACAATAGTGAAAAAATGAGTACTTCAAGCCTTGCCTTTAACTTTCATCAAGCATGCACTCTGACAAACCTTGAAGCAGGGGACATTTGTAAACATCAAAATTTTGTAGGACTCTACAAGATGAGTCCCTTTTTAGTTAGAGTTTCTTGAAGGTACTCAATCCTAAATCCCAATTCATGCTTATATAAAGGGTATTATATTCCCTAGAAAACATATCTCAAATATTCCATATATTCTGGGGATATTCATAAAGTGATCAAAATAGGGCTCAAGAAGGTCAAAATCATCCAACGTTAGAGAAATACACCACTAACGGTCCTCAAACCATAGATAGATCCTTGAGAGAAGAATCAAGGTAGGAACAAATTCATGCTCGAATCATGGAGAAATCCTTGACAGCAGAACAAAGGGAGAAAGAAATTTATATCCACATACTTATCAACAAAATTATATTTCTTCATATTTTATTTCTATTGTCAATTTATTTTGTATAACTTTAAAATTTTTTGTAATCAAAATGATTTCCCTAAATTTGAGGATCTATAAAAACTAATATTTCTATCCCCATAAAGATAGGCTTAAGGTCAGTGTATATATATCTCCACCCTCTCTATATTTCATTTGTGGGATCGTATTAAATATTTTATTGTTATAAACATATTTTATTTATGATGAATGCCTATTTTATGTAGATTCCTTTAAGAGTTAGGAATCCTACTTGAATGCCAATTCAGTTTCTTACTTGGAGACCAAGTCAATTTTTTCCTATAAATATAAGGGTTTTCTCTTCTCGCCTACTTTATTCTTTGTATTGTTTTATATAGTTTCATAACACGTTATCAGCACGAGACTCTACCGTCTTAATGAATAAATGTTAAGTTTCAAGGCTAAGGTATTATTTATTTATTTATTTTATCTTTATTAATATGACTAACCTTGAGAAATTTGAGTTCGTTGTCTTTCATAATTTGGGCAAGAACTACCCTTTATGGGTATTGGATGCTATGTATCTTGAAGACCCCATTGAGAATGAAAATAGAGCCTCAAAATAAAACTGTATTAAAGTTACGATATCTTGTGTCATCATCTTGATGAAATCTTAAAAATATGAATATCTCACAGTTAAAGATCCACTTGTTTTGTGGAAAAGCCTAAAAGAAAAATATGATCACTTGAAGATGGTCATACATCTAAAAGTATGATAATAAAATGTTGAGTTCAAGCTCCATCAATTTATGGCGTAAGACGCCTTTATATGGATAAGACATTGGGTTCAAGTCTCAGTGCATCATACTAATGATACTATGATGATTAAACCACAATAATGTGCTTTTGGTGAAAAGTCATAAAATATATTCTATTAAAATGCTCCATTCTCTAAAGTGAATGTGGTAGCAAGTGGATAATGTCTAAAAGAAGACAAGTGACTGAATAATGTATGTGAACATGGAATGAGGTTCTAAGGTATCATAAATTGATATGCTAAGATGATTGTGTTCCATTCATGAAGACTGAGAACTTTTAATAATGATGAGACGAATTATAGAAAATTCAAATCGACATCCATTAAAGAACCTAAAGATTCTTTTATAATTTGGCATTTGCAAAATTATTTGCACAAATAATATGATGATGAGCACAATTTCCTAATAATCAGATTAAGTCCATTCGCCTTGATAATGCTGCAGAGTTTTCATTCCAAACATGTAATGACTATTGTTTATGGATTGATATAAGAGTTGAACATCATGTTGTTCATGTTCATACTCAAAATGGCCTTGCTGAGTCATTAATTAAACGCTTGCAATTGATAGCAAGACCATTGCTTATGAAAACTAAATTGCCCACTTATGTATGGGGACATGCAATTTTATATGCTACAATATTTTTTCGTCTCAAATCATTGTCGGTTTGATGAGACACTTTTCTTAAAATTAGGGGGAGAAGATAATGATATCAAAAGAGAAATTTTGCGAAAAAATCTATCATTATCTTATGTTGATCCATGTGCTTCTATTTGTGAGCAAGAAGTACAAAAAAAGTATTCACATGTAAGAAATGCAAATCAAATGTCAAATACATTTACAGATTTAAAAAGGATCATGGCTCACCTCTATGAGAAGTAGAGTAGTTGAGAAGAAATAAAGTTAAAATTTACTCCCTGAGTAAGAAATCTGAAATTTGTTCATGTAATAGTAAATCAGAAATTTACTATAGCAAAAGACACATGTCATGGTAAACTTGAAGTTTACTCTTTAGACTTATATTGAAGAAATAAAAGATTCTTCAAGATTGTTTGTTCTCATTATAAGTTGATTGGATCAAATAATGTTGGGACTGAATTCCTTAAATTCTGAAAGTATAAAAGGTGAATATGGGCTCATTCACTATCATGTGATATGTGAAATTGATGCATCCATAAAATAATCACATGTACATTTATTGTCAACCTGAATTTTGACATTCGTAAATTTATTTGTCCAAGATAATTGAGTTAAGAGCACAACTTTCAAAATACATAATCAAAATAATTCATCTTGATAATATTGATAAATATCCAAGTTCATTGACACTAAATGCCTTAGATAAATGGTTAATCAATACGTATGAGAACAAAGTTTCATAGTCTGAAATATAATAAATTATAGACAAAAATATGTATCAGACTAATACATTTTGATCAAATTCCCTCAATTGATTTATGGTCATGGATCATACAATTTCCATCTAATAATCTTGTTATGCGGTATATAATTAATAAATATACCATGATGCATAAAAGATGGATTCTCCAAGATAGATTGGAATATATGTTAGTTTGTCTAAGATAAAGGGAAGATAACAAGAAACTAAGAGTTGAAATACTCTTATTGAATGTCCCTGAAGGACAAATTCTATCACATGCATGAAATATGCAATTGATCCCAAATAAAATAATTCTTGAAAGCAGAAGAGAACATGATCAGAATGGTCATAATAAAAAGGCAATGTGCTCTTGAAGAGCTTATGACATAACATTTCATGAAACCTCATGAGAGGGATAGCTACCTGAAAATAATGAAGTGATGAGATCTCAACAAGTTATGTCACATTTCAATCATCAAAAGAGGTATTTGATTGATGATATCTTTGATACAATATAACAAAATATTATTAAAGATTGTAAGGATCTAAGTGTTAGAACCCGTATTGTGGTGTATTAGAACCATTGCGGAATTTGGGACTTAACTGTATTTTTGAAAAGTTTGAGAACTCAAGTTGGAATATTTTATAGAGATGTGTGTATAAACTTATATATGTATATACATGTGCACATATAAGGCTTCTTTAAATTTCTAGAAAATTGGGGATAAGTATGTATATGAAGTTATATTATTTTAAAAACCATGTGATTGTGTTTAGTTGGCATGAAAAATGATCCTTGTGGGGTAAAATAAGTTTTCAAAATTGTTTGTATATATATATACAAGGAGTGGGTCGAATTGATGTTCTTGTATGTAGCTAAATGTTACGTTTTAACGTTGAGAGTTTATGTTGGACGTTTGAGTGATGTAATATGGTTCTTGGAATGTATAGTAGTGCTTGAACATGATAATTATGTATATGAAGTGTATGCTGCCCTGTTTTGTATTTTTGGTAAAAACGAAGTTCGTTAGTGAATTTTAGTGTGGTTATAACCTTGGAAGGACTTGTTATTGGTTGTTGGGTTGTTGTTGTTGTTATTGTTGTTGATGATGAATTGGAGCCGAGATGAATTCTCAGGATGGTCTAGTTTAAAGAGAACTGCTGGCAAAATTTTTTATAAAATTTGGGGCAATTTGGGATTTGAGGCACAAATAGGATTTTATAACTAATTATGAACGCTATTGTGATTTTTTTGTAGACGTTAGGCGTCCGGAAGAGTAATTTGTATTGGCTTGACGTTGGAGTTAATTTGGCAAAGAAAGAGAGGTGTGTAAAGCATTTTTGGTTTATGGCATGACTTTGGTAAACCTTGTTAAGGTTATAAGTCCCCGAAAATCCCTCTCACTTTGTAAATCGGGCTAGTACTTGTCCTTGACATTCGTAAATTTATTTGTCCAAGATAACTCACTTTGTAAATCGGGCTAGTACTTGTCCTATGTTTGGTTCTTGATAGTACTATAGAAATTACTCATATTTTGATCCTTATACTTTAAAAATCCGGATGTTGTAAAGAAATATGAAAAGTTTGATAAGGTTGAAGGAATATATTTTTTTAGGACTTGAAAAGTGTCAATAACCGTAATTTTTGATAAGACACCCGAATTGCCTAAAAACTAATTTGAAACATTTTATAGTAGTTTGTATGACATAAACTAAGTATGTTCCTTCTAAAGCGCCACGACATCTTATTCTTGAAAATTGATAATTCTAAAAGATCTTAAGATACATAATACATTATTTTTTGGACATAAACATTTTACTACTATTTTGAGATTTTTAATAATGATTTTGTGCATATGACTTCTCATGACTCTATTCGTGCCTATTATGATTTCATTCACCGGTTCCCAGATCGGTTATTATCGTACGTGTTATATTTATATATTCTGAAGTAGGTTGGATACGGCGGGTCGGTTTGCCCATGGGCTAGTTTTGCTTATTTTGGAGCCATAAAGAGCTGGGATTTGGATAAGTTGGCATTATGACGTGTGAGTGCTGGGCCTCGTTCGCCCCAGCTCATGTGTCCTTCGAACCGCATTTATACTCTTGCTAGCCGACAGGACCAGGAGGCATCGCCTAATGTTATCACAGGTACATTATATATTTGTTCTCGAGCTATATATGTGTTGTATTGGGCCTCGTTTGCCTCGACTCACTTGTCGACATGATGTCCTCTCTGTACTATGATACGTGAGTGCTGGGCCTCGCTAGCCCTGGCTCACCTATCTGACGTTTGTGGTTTGTGTTAGAGACTTTGGACATTTGAACATTCTGGTGTGAGGCATTGGTATGACGCGAGTTTGGAGGTTGCCATCGTTCTTGTACGCTATGCATTAATTTAAGATTTTGAACAAAGAAGTATTTTCTAATATTTGCATATGTGTTTGACTACTATACCTCCGTTGGTCTATCACTCTCGTTATATTTTGTACTGCTTTACATATTCGATACGTATTTCATACTGATCCCCTTTCTTCGAGGGCTGCGTTTCATGCCCGCAGGTACAGATGCACAGAGTAGCGGGCCACCAGTTTAGGATCCTTGTCTACCTTTTGAAGAGCTCCTTTGCTTCGGAGCAACTACTTGGTATATATGCTACTTCTTTATTTTGTACTATGTTCATTTGAGGGTACGACGAGGCCCTGTCCCGTCTTTTGATTTAGTCTATTTGTATAGAGATCTGTGGACTCCTGTGAGTATGAGACATATTTGTTGTATACTATATATGTATGTTATGTACGTTGGGTGATATAACGGTTTAACCACCACGGTGACCGTGTCGGCCCGCATGTATATATATATATATATGCTTGTATTGTTTGCTGGTATGTTTCTGTATGTAGGTGGGTAGTCATTCCTGACAGAAATTATTTTGATTTCAGATATGCCGCCAAGGAAGGCACCAACCGGCTGCAGGGGCAGGCCTGCAGTAGTAGGTGGGGCCCAACGAGGTCGGGGAGCTACTAGGGATCGGGGTCAGCCAGAGCCAAAGATTGTACCCCCGACAGCGGGTTCAGTTACTCCACCAGCTCCAGAGGTTCGGGCGCCAGAACCTCTAACTCCCCAGCCAGGTGCAGAGGTCGGGGAGCTACTAGGGATCGGGGTCAGCCAGAGCCAAAGATTGTACCCCCGACAGCGGGTTCAGTTACTCCACCAGCTCCAGAGGTTCGGGCGCCAGAACCTCTAACTCCCCAGCCAGGTGCAGAGGTCGGGGAGCTACGGGACGAAGTACAGTTACTAACTCAGATGGTGGCACGTTAGGCCCACAAGATTTTGTGAGGCAGATGCAGTGGACATTAAGGGTGATTAGAGCATACTAAGTGGAATCTGTAGAGTATGCATCCTATCGACTGCATGATGTTGCAACAAATTGGTATGAGTCCTGGTTGTTATCCAGAGGTGAGGGTGCCCCGTTAGCTGCTTGGGGCGAATTCACTGAAACATTTCTGGCTCACTTTTTGCCTCCAGAAATCAGGCGTGCCAAGGAGGATAGGTTTTTAATGCTGAGATAGCGAGGCTGGTCAGTTTGAGAATACAGACTGGAATTTGATTCTTTGGCTCGATATGCACCTGTGCATATTACCAGCATGACAGATCTTATACATCGCTTTATTGTAGGGCTAGATTCATATTATGTTGATAGTTGTCTGGTGATGGCTGCACAACCTTGGATGGATATCGCTTGCATTCAGGCCCATGCCCAGGGTATGGAGGATCGTCGTTGGGGACGCCAGGTGGACAGGACAGATGATAGAGAGCCGCCCAAGAGGGCTAGGTCATCCGATTCAGCAACAGATTTTCGGGGCAGGCAGTCTCAGCCACAGCAGAGTGGGACTCCTCCTCGATCGGTATGAGGCAACACTTTCGCAAACCCCCAGTGCCTATTATGATTTCATTCACCGGTTCCCAGATCGGTTATTATCGTACGTGTTATATTTATATATTCTGAAGTAGGTTGGATACGGCGGGTCGGTTTGCCCATGGGCTAGTTTTGCACTAGTCAGTCAGGGGCAGGACCGGATCCCAGTAGCCAGCCGAGATTTTCCATGCCCCTGGTCCTCATTATGAGAAATGACACCCGGGGAAGTGTTTCCGTTCTACAGGTACCTATTTTATATATGGCTGTCAGGGCCACCGGATGCAGGATTGTCCCGATAGAGTTAGGGCAGAAGGGTCAGCCCAGACTTCCGGCGCAGTTGGAGCTTCTTCTTCGGCTTCAGTGGCTCTGCGCCCTACGGGGCAAGATACTCCAGTGACAGCGGGTCGCGACAGAGGTCAAGGTGGAGCTCCAGGTTCTAGTGGTCCTTCGAACCGCATTTATACTCTTGCTAGCCGACAGGACCAGGAGGCATCGCCTAATGTTATCACAGGTACATTATATATTTGTTCTCGAGCTATATATGTGTTGATTGATCCTGGTTCCACTTTGTCATACATTTCTCCGTTGGTTGCTTGCAATATTGATATAGAATCTGAACCAATAGAGCCTTGTGAGGTGGTGACACCGATAGGTGAATTTATTATTGTTAGCAGAGTTTATAGAAACTGCCCGATATTTGTTTATGACCGTCGTAGTAGAGCCTTGTGAGGTTATGACACCGATAGGTGAATCTATTGTTGTTAGTAGAGTTTATAGAAATTGTCCGGTATCTGTTTGTGATCGTTGTACTCAGGCTGACTTGATAGAACTAGATATGATGGACTTTGATGAAATTATGGGCATGGACTGGCTAGCTTCTTGCTACGCTAAAGTTGATCACCAAAAGAAGTTAGTCCAATTTCAGTTCCTAGGAGAACCAGTTCTGGAATGGTCGGGTAATATTGCTACGCTGAGGGGTAAGTTTATTTCGTACCTCAAGGCTAGCAGGATGATCAGAAAGGAGTGTCTTTATCACCTGGTTCGGGTACATGACCTAAATGTGGAGCCTTCGACTTTTCAGTCCATTCCTATAGTTAATGAGTTCCCAGATGTATTTTTGGATGAACTTCCCGGTCTTCCTCCCGAATAGGAAGTGGACTTTGCTATAGAGTTATTGCCCGACACTCAACCTATCTCTATCCCTCCGTATAGAATGACACCAGCCAAATTACAGGAATTGAAGGAGCAGCTAAGGGATTTGTTAGAGAAAGGTTTTATTCGGCCTAGCACTTCACCCTGGGGAGCCCCGATATTATTCATAAGAAAGAAAGACGGGTTGCTACGGATTTGTATTGACTACCGGTAGCTGAATAAGGTAACTATAAAGAATAGATACCCCCTCCCTAGGATTGATGATCTTTTTGACCAGTTGCAGAGAGCTAGGTATTTCTCGAAGATAGATTGTATTCTGGTTATCATCAAGTGCGGGTTCGGGAAGAAGACATCCCTAAAACGGTGTTCAGAACTCACTACGGGAATTATGAATTTAGAGTTATGCCCTTCGGGTTAACTAATGCTCTATCTATATTCATGGACCTTATGAATCTAGTGTTAAAATCGTTTCTGGATGTGTTCGTGATTGTATTCATTGATGACATTCTAGTTTATTCCCGTTCAGAGAAGGATCATGCAGATCATCTATGAATGGTCCTTGGCACTCTTCGTCACCAAAAGTTATATGCTAAATTCTCCAAACATGAGTTCTAGTTATCTTCAGTAGCGTTCTTGGGCCATGTTATAGGAGCGGATGGCGTACAGGTAGATTTCCTGAAAATTGAGGCCTTAAAGAATTGGCCTAGGCCTACGACGCCGACTGAGATACGTAGTTTTTTGGGATTAGTGGGTTATTACAGGAGATTTGTAGTGAAATTTGCTTCTATTGCAGCTCCATTGACAAGGCTAACGCAAAAAGGGGCAAAGTTCCAGTGGTCGGATGCCTGTGAGCACAGCTTCCAGCTATTGAAGGAGAAACTAACTTCAGCTCCAGTTCTGACTTTGCCTGAAGGTCCAGACGGGTACGTGGTTTATTGTGATGCTTCTCGTATGGGTTTGGGGTGTGTATTAATGCAACATAGCAGGGTAATAGCCTATGCTTCCCGACAGCTTAAGAGGCATGAGCAGAATTATCCTACCCATGATTTGGAGTTAGCTGCGGTGATCCATGCTTTGAAAATTTGGGGGCATAATTTGTATGGCATTCATGTTGATATTTATACAGATCACAAAAGTCTCCAGTATATATTTAAGCAGAAAGAATTGAATTTACGACAACGGTGGTGGTTAGAATTGTTGAAGGACTATGATATTATTATTCTTTACCATCCAGGAAAAGCTAATGTGGCAGCAGATGCACTCAATCATAAGTCTATGGGCAGTTTAATTGATATGCCTCCATAGAAGAAGGAGATAGTTCATGACATTCAGCAGTTAGCTAGTCTGGGAGTTCGTCTGGCAGATTCTGGTAATGTAGGAGTTTCTGTTCGAGGCATAGTTGAATCTTCTATTGTAGCAGAAATTAAACAGCGTCAATACGAGGATCCTATCTTAGTTCGATATAGAGATTTAGCCCTAGAAAAGGAGCAGACCCCATTTGAGCTTTCCCCCGAAGGGACTTTATTGTTCAGAGGCAGGTTATGTGTTCCAGATGTGGCAGGACTACGGCGACAGATTTTGGGCAAAGCTCACTGTGCCCGCTATTCTATTTATCCTGGGTCAACAAAAATGTACCATGACCTTAGATGCAACAGATTTTGGGCGAAGCTCACTATGCCCGTTATTCTATTCATCCTGGGTCAACAAAAATGTACCATGACCTCAGATGCTTATATTGGTAGGACCGTATGAAGCGTGATATAGCAGAGTTTGTTGCCCAGTGTCCGAATTGTCAGCAGGTGAAGATAGAACATCAGAAACCTGGAAGATTGTTGCAGGAGATGGAGATACCGACGTGGAAATGGGAGATTATTTGGTAGGACGACATGAAGCGTGATATAGCAGAATTTGTTGCCCAGTGCCCGAACTGTCAGCAGATGAAGATAGAACATCTAAAGCCTGGCGGGTTATTGCAGAAAATGGAGATACCGATGTGGAAGTGGGAGATTATCAACATGGACTTTATTATAGGCTTGCCTCGCACTCCACGAAGGGATGACTCTATTTGGGTTATTGTTGATAGACTAACAAAATCAGCTTATTTTCTTCCAGTTCGGACTACCCACTCGGCTGAGGACTACGCCAAATTGTATATCAAGGAGACAATCAGCTCATTTTCTTCTAGTCTGGACTACCTACTCGGCTGAGGACTACGCCAGACTGTATATCAAGGAGGTTGTGCGCCTTCACGGTGTTCCTGTATCTATTATCTCTGATAGAGGCACCCAGTTTATAGTGAATTTTTGGCGGTCATTTCAGGCAGGTTTTGGGACGCAGGTAAGTCTCAGCACAGCATTCCATCCCCAATCCGATGGCCAAGCCGAGCATACTATTCAGACTCTAGAAGATATGTTATGGGCCTGTGTGATGGACTTTCAAGGTAGCTGGGATGATCATATACCATTGATTGAGTTTACATATAATAACAGTTATCATTCCAGCATTTAGATATCACCGTACGAGGCATTGTATGGTAGAAAATATCGATCACAGATCG
>DF369546.1:1458-14602 GCA_000787875.1 Solanum virginianum
TGCTAGTAAAATCCGATCAATCAAATTGAAGACAGAATAGGTTCTTGAGGAAGCAAAGAACTTTATGCGGCCTCTTTTACAAGAAGAGGATTGTGTGGAGAAGTCAACAAACTCACTGATGGATTGAAAAAGCACAAAACAACTAAATACAGAAACAGTAGAGGATGAGTTTGATTTTTGTTCCTTTCAAAGAGATCAATCAAAAATCTGCTTATATGTTGATGATCTCATTTTTACTGGAAATTGTGGTGCCATGTTTAAGGAATTCAAGAAGTCAATGCTGGTGATCGTGATGACAGAAAAAGAACTTCAGGCTATGCTTTTATGTTCGGATCTGGTGCTATTTCGTGGTCGGCTAAGAAGCAACCAATTGTCACTTTGTCTAATACAGAAGCCGAGTTTGTTGCTGCGACTGCTTGTGCTTGTCAAGCTATTTGGTTGAGGGAGACTTTTGGAGGAGTTAAAATTCAAGCAAGCAGAAGCCACTAAGATTTCTTGTGACAATGACTCGGCGCAATCCAGCTTCCCCTCAGTCAAATGCTTAGTTTATTTTCTTCTTATGTGACTTCCACTGCTTCAATATAGATTCTACTCCTTCAATCAACGATGCAGTTCTTTTTTCCTTTTTATTCCACAACTGAGGTACTGGGTACCTGCCACTGGGGTTATGCTCATTTAACGCAGTTACGACAGCTTCATACACTTCATCACCATATTCGGCCTTTAGTTCTTTCAATTTCTCGTCATTTTCATCAATTATTTCCTGAGAAAGAAAAATTAAGGACAAAAATAGCATGAGTAAAAATTAAAAAATGTAACATGTAATATTAGTTAAAAAGAGCACATACCTCAGCGATTTCTCCCTTTTGGATAATCTTATATGGATGCCAGTTTGGATCCCGCAGGTAATTCTCCCACAAGGAAAATACCTCCAATGCTTTCTCTGCTGCTTCTTTAGAGGGATAATTTTTTTTTGCAGCAGCAAGGAATGGCTTCCGGTCAAGTTCCCCCATTCTCTTGACACAGATAGAAGCATTGCTCTCCCTTAAACCCTGTGAGATAATAAATCAAAGCACTAATTAACTAAAAGAAAGAGAAAAAACATGAAGATTGCACATAAAATTGTTGTTCATACAACAGATTGAGGTTGAAATCATCTTCATATTATGAAAATACATTTATAAACATAAGAACCATCGAGGCACTTTTGGTGGATAAAAACAGAGTAACCAAAAACTTTCTAAGGTTTACATGTCTACCTACAATCGTAGGACAATAAAATCACATTGCTTCATTATAAACAAATATTTACAAGAATGAATTAGAAAAGTGCAAATGCTCACATTGACTAGTTCTTTACGGGCTTCCTGTAGCTCATCATTTGTACGCCTTTCCTTTATAATTAGACTTTGATTAAGTGTTTCCAAGCTTTCAAGTTCTTCTTCAGTCCTTGATTTCTTCTTGAATTGACTGCAGTTTCTTCTTAGCTTTGAGATCTCCTTCCTCATTCATGAGTCTCACCACTTCCACGGAACCTCTCGAGTGTTCAATCTGTAACTGTAGGGCTAGCTTCTTATGAACGTTCTTTTCAAGTTCAAGTATTCTTTTATGAAGCTGTTCCTTTACTCTCTGCAAGTAAAAGCTCAAAGTCAATTGCTGAGTCGAGGTTTTACAGGAAACAAGCTCCCTGCTTTTACAGAGTAAAAACAAGAATGAATTTGCCAAATCACTTACAAAAGTTGTGATAGGTAGTAAGTATTTCTCTATTTTTAGTCAAGAGTCTTGAATTTGAACTCTGGATATGAGTTGCCTTTAGTAAGGAGGATTTTACTCTGAAGCGCGAGATTTTTTCAATACGTATTAAATTTGTCAGATTTCAAACCACAGTTAAATAATTAATCAAAGATCTCGAGTTCAAATATATAAGTTGCCTTTAATAAGGATTATTACTTTTATAAATCCAAATTAGTCAAGTTTCAAAACACATATAGATCGTAAAAACAAAGAAAATTGGTAAAGCAGTCAACTCTGGCCTACTAATAAATCGTACTCCTAATGGCTAAATATAGTCAATTAAGAAGTGATCATTTCAACAAAGTACTACTAAACTGCCTTCGAGGGCTACAAATGTGTTCACCATACCTTATGATCTTCAACCAATTGCAGCATTGTCTCTTCTGCTTTTCTCTGCTCCAAAATTGCCCTTTCATTCTGCAGATAAAAGAATTTCATAAAAAAAAAAGCGATCAAGTTAAGCATCAGAAGGGCCTGGAATTCAAATTAATCTATAACCATATTATCCTTATGTCAATCACCACCAGCAAAAAAAAATGTATTCTTCTATATGCCTCTTTTCTTACCATCTCTTTCTGGAGGTCAAGCTTTCTTCGCTCACTCTCATTAAGCTCTTCACGTTTTCTCAATTGTTGTTCTTGAGCTTCAAGTTGTATTTTGCTTTCCTCAAGCTCACTTATGAAATCATGGATCTGATTTAATGCTTCTTCCCGCACGTTCTCCATCTCTAATAAACAGATCAGACAACAGTAGAGGATGAAAACAACAAAAGAATGAGCACAACTTCATGATATGAGTTTCAAATTTCGCACAGGTATATCTTTTTGCATTATATTAAAGTGAAGCAATAAGATAGACAAAAGAAACTTTCTATAACTAGTTTACGGCAAAGGGGCAAAAGGAAAACATACCATCGTTGTGATTTCGGACCATCTGCTCTTTTTGGCTCATCACCTCATCCATTTCAGCCTCTGTTCTGCTTATTTCCTTCTTCATCTCTTCATATTCCTTGTTCTTCATCTCTAACCTACTGGTCAAGTTGAATACTAGACTTGAATCTTTCCTCTTGTTCTCTTCTTGTATTCCAGAAACTGACCTCAGATCTCCATTTTTACGGAGATATTTACCAACGATAGACTCAGTGTTGTAGTCGTCAGCACGTGCAATCCAAGCATACAATTTATCATCTCGACATCTTACTAAATTCCAATCTCTCTTCCCATGTTTATCTAACTCAAATGCTTTTTCAAACGCTAAAGCATTCGTGAATCCTAACCAGTCCCCTTTAAATTCAACTATGGCATAACCAGTGTGACCCCGGTAGTTCCACAAAGGGTGAACCTTCACTGGATTAAACCCTTTCTCGATCCACATCTGTTTTAGGTCTGTTCCACCTTTACCTGCGTACTTCCCTTCCTGATATTCAACAGGGACATTGGCTACTATTCCCATCCATGGAAAAACCATTAGATCATCATTCGCCATACTAGATGCTACGAGAGGTTGAGAACTGCTCCCTGAGTCGGTGCTCCCACTTTCCCCTGATCTTCTATGAGACATCTCCAACCTGCGATAAGGTTAAAAGCTAAATATCAGTTTGTGTTTTGTTGATAACCAAACTAAACTAGAGCTAACCAAGAATACTTGCCAAAGGGAATCGAAATGCACCAGGAACAAAAATGTTTACACACAATGACAAGTAAGACAGATAAAATAGAAGACTCCATTTTCAAATTTAGCTTCTTGTGTTATTGCTATTACTAGCCTAACTGCATCAAGTGATTCAGCAACTCTCGGTTACTCAGTGGAAAGTGGAAGAGCAGAGAAAGCAGATTGCTATTATAAGGTCCGGATTACCTCAAATTTTTGTTCTGGAGATTCAGTCCATGAGTAGCAATATAAAATGATTTGTCTACTTCCTCAGTATAAAAAGCAGATTGAGAAGAACAAGATGCCAATTTGTTGTGTCCTTTTTTCACATAGGGTCCAAATAATCATAGCAATCCAAACATACATCCACCTCGTTGAATATATAGCATGACTTCCTTTGAATTGTTGTTCTTCCAATCGAATGCTAATCCACGATTTAAAAGCAGCAGATGCACCATTTAATATACACACACAAACACATTCATTTTTAAATTTTTTTTCTAAAATTACTTCTGTTTTCGTTCATATGATACCTAATGTTTTCTCCATACTAATCGAGTACCCCCTTTTGTCAGAGTTTTCCCCATCAAAGCAGGAAATATACAATATCACCTGTTCTGTATCAGCAGAAAACAAACATAAGAAGCACCAGAGGGTAGAAGGCTCTCTGGAAAGGTGGAGTCAGGTGGTGTTATTACCCTGGAAAGGTGGAGTCAGGTGGTGTTATTACCCAAGAAAACAAGTATTTTTTGTTGGGACCGTCCTGATGCACACCGGTGACTCCGCACATGTCGGTCCATCATACCTGGCATCCGAACCTAGGCTCAATTCATCTTGCACTGCCGTTATCACCGAACTGGACACGCCGCCTGTACCATCTGGAAGACTTTCGATACAAGGCACCCTTGCGGATCTTTGGTCCTGATGCCACACCGGTGACTCCGCACACGTTGGTCCATCACACCTGCCATCTGAACCTAGGCTCTGATACCACTTGTTGGGACCGCGCGCACCCTCACACCAACCCCGCATTAGTATAATATTGTCCGGTCCATCACACCTGCCATCTGAACCTAGGCTCTGATACCACTTGTTGGGACCGCGCGCACCCTCACACCAACCCCGCATTAGTATAATATTGTCCGCTTTGGGCCAAGCCCTCACGGATTTGTTTTTAAGCACCTTCCAAAAAGGTCTTATACTAATGGATTGAGTTGAACCTATTTAAGTAGGTTCTACTTCTCCTCTTCCACCTATGTGGGAGGAGTTTGTTACCTTGTAATTTTAATTGTAGGGACCGCTGTACCCACATCCCAACCTCATATTATGGCGGATTTATTTTTGGGTACTTCCCAAAAGGCCTCATACTAATAAGGTTGAGTTCAACCTTATATTTTGGTCATTTGCTCTCTCCACAACTGATGTGGGAGGAGTTTGCATCCTAACATTAATTGATATGGTGAGCTCCCATTGTGTCTTTCGACAGTTTTCGCTAACTCAACTTAATGTGTGTTACACGAATATCGAGCGCGTAAAATTTGTTGGCTTACACTCTTTAATTCCTTTTTCTTTCTTGAAGATTGAATTGCACCTTTATCCATAATCCTAATTTCTCTTCTGATTTTATTGACACATCCATCTCAGCCTCCATACGTATTATAATTTGTTAGGATTTGTTTTATTCTCTCAACTTATTTTTCTTTGTGAACTAGTTTCCTCTTGTTTTTGGTCGAGTTTGAAAAGAATGCAAGGAATGAGGAAGAAGACGAAGAAAGGGAGTGAGGTTCGATATTTTGGAGGAAAAAAATGAACATGAATCTTTTTCTTAAAAAAACGAATATCACATGTCGATTTATTTATTTGTTTGCATTGGAGGCGTTTGGCAATAATACGTGCCTAATTTAGTTTTGATAATATAAAATTGGTGTTTAAAATATACAAAACATATATTATTTGTCAATAAAGCCCGCCAAATTTAAAAGTTTGTTGGGCACTACGCAGTTGAGCTCTCAATTCTTTCACATTCAAAAAGATAATAATGATAGTCTCATATAAGGACACTACAAATCATTGTCGCTATTAAATTGATCATTGCGTCATAACATTAAAAATGAAATCCTAAAAATGTACGAAATATTTGTTTCTGAGTGTTATACCTCATTTTAACTCGAGGTTAAACAACGTACAATATATTAGTGATTCTTATGTTATTTTAAAGAGTCGCCATCTAATTAATTCAAAAGTGAATTAGGACACTTATTTTGCTAAGATTATACCAAATTAACCTATATTAAGGTCTGCTTAGCCGTATGTGATTTTAGGTAAGAGTTCTAAATATTCTAAAGGGAAGGTGTAAGACATCCTTCAAAATTCATTAAAAATAATTACCGAACAAACTTAGGTTAATTAATTAAGCTTTGAAAAATTGAAAGCTAATACATTTTGTTGAAATTTATCTTGAGAAATTCATAGACAGTAGGTTAAAAAAAAAAATAAGAGAGAGAGATATTTTGACCAAAGGACAAAAATTATTTAAACTAAATTTTTTTTGAAAAAGGTCATTTTTTACTATGAGCGAACAACCCGAGTTATCACCAAGCTCAACACATACTCCGAAGATTGGAAAAAACAAACTCAATTAACCCCTTCAACAGTATGTACTCTATGGTTAATAATTTCAAATGAAGCAAGTAAAACATCACAAGTAAGAAAAGCGAAATAGTCACATAAAAATATTGGGCTAGACAACCCAAACTTTGACCCTGTCTTAATTCTAAAATAAAGAAGTTATTTGGTCCTGTCCAACCCTTTTCTGTATCGCTGCTGCAGATGGGCTTCTTTTAGCCCCATTTCTGTTGTATCATGCCACTGTATACACACGCCGTATATCAGTGTATACAACGAATTTTCGTCTCCAAAACCTGTAATTTTGCTTCTTAACTTGTACTGGCTCCCAGCCACCTGTAACAACCCAAAGCTTTGCCAGAAATGCAGGGATGGAGTCCCAAAAGGGACTCAAATAAGAGAGCATGCACCAAAAAATTAAATCAAATAAGCGTCTTCCCACTATGAACTAGATAGAAAATATGAGGCAATGTTTTCTTAAAAATCAACTTAATATGCAGGCCTCATTAGAATCTGCCAAAGCACGCTTAAGGTTATTTCATGAGAAACAGTGAACAACAAAAACATATTTTTAATACCAATCTACACCATGTGATACCCTTTCTATGGAAAGAAGCCACTTGAACTCTCACTCCTGCCTAAGGAACTAAGACACTTGAAATTTCTGTGCTCTCACCTGGTATTTTGATTTACCAATCTTGAATCTCCAGGTTGTTATATTTACCAATCCCATCTATTTCTTCAGACAATTCTCTCGCCCCTGTCTAAGAAAAGATATCACTTGAAATTCCTAATAACTCCCCGGGTGTTTTGATTCACCAATCTACTTCTTCCAACAATTCTCGCTCCCTTTCTAAAAGATGACCTGCTTGAAATTTCTAAAGGTCCTAGGTATCTTGATTCATCAATCCAAACTATCCAAGTATTTTGATTTAGCAATCTACCCTATTACTTTCGACAAGTCCTTCCTAAGGAACAACACCACGTGAAATTCCCAAGACAATTCCATGTACTTTGCGTTACCAAGCTAATCTTTTGTTTTCATAAATTATCCCATCCTGTTTAAGGCACGCTGCAAAACACCGATGCATATTCCTACTGAATATCCTAATTCCTCACTAATCTCCACTGTTTCTTCCCAGCAACTTCCCTTAACCAAATGTTTCGGTGACATCTATAGATGTCTGGTTACAAATAATGGAAATTTTGGACAAAAATTTAAAAAAAAAAAAGTTGCTACCACTACTGTGCTATGATATACATAGTTATTTAACTGCATTGTGTCCCCAATGTATGGCAATAATTATCTACTTCCATAAAGAACTATTCCATTACTAATTTGGTCACCCCATGCAGCTTGAAGAGTTATTTGAATATAGTGATTGCTTTCCTTACACTTTACGTTATTCCAGATAAGATCAGTATTACAAAAAATTATCTCTTACAAAATACAAATAAAGTCGCTTGGTGTGACGGTCAACAAAACTCCATTCCAGATATCTACCTTCACACGCACAGGAATCTATCGAGGGTAACAGAGGTACAATTCAATACAATGTCAGATCATGCTTTGAGTAGAGTTATAATTTGGTGGAGTTCAACCTTGGTGTTCTTCCTATTGAACCTGTAAGCCTGATTTATTGGTGGAAGGGGAGTACAAATCACAAACAGGCCGTTGATGATTTAACTATCCACTAGTGAGGTATTGAAAGGAAATAATAGAGGTAATTTATATAGCCACTACAGAGACAAGTTAATGAGCAGCAGAAACAATTGGCTTTTTATAACCCAATGCCTTTCCATGTACACATATTGTTGATATAATCTTACCTTGACTGTTCCTTATCGCCTCTTACTTCCTTGAAAGGGATGTCAATGATGTGCGTCAAGTTCCAACAATCTTGAAAAATGGACACTTCCAACAGTCTTGAAAGATGTTTTTCCTTATTTACAAGTGTACAAAAATGGAACTATCAAAAGACTTGTAGGCACTGAATTTGCAGCCGCAACATATGATACCCAAACTGATGTTTCAGCCAAAGACGTTTTGGTGAATCCTAAAAATGGAATTTCTGCAAGAATTTATCTACCCAATTCAGCAACCAAAGAAGAAAAACTTCCTTTAGTAGTTTACTTTCATGGTGGAGCATTTTGTATATCCTCTGTTGGTGATCCTAAGTACCATGATTTTCTTAATGTAATAACCAATATGGGGTAGTTCAATCCGTGCGAAGCACGGGCAATTTTTCTAGTTATATTAGCAAATTGAAATTTGTGTATTAGAAATTTCCTTCAAAGACCAAAACTACACTATATATAATATGAACAAGCATGTGGAAAGAAATCACAGAGTATACAAGGACCAAATTGCTTAGGATCTCATGCCCAACACCAGAGAAGCTTACTGGAGGAATGATGGAGACAAAATTGAAAGGTGAGAAGCTTACCGGAGAAGTCGCCGGAGCTTCGAAAGAAATCGATGTGGGTTGATGGATGCCCGACGACGATTTCAGCTTTGGCATAAAAGTGTCAGGTGGCGTCTCTTTTTCCCGAGAAACTTTCAGGTTTCGACGGACATTGTTTTTATCGACTCAAACTTCAGACAAACAATCTGCTTTTTCTTAGTTGTAGAGCAGTCAATACTGCTGATCCACCCATCCGGCCAGTCCTTTTTTTAATGGGCTAAAAAACAGTAGTCCATGGACTGCGAACCTTGTCGGATCGGTCCACATTTTTATTTATATATATTTTTAAATAAAATTATAATTTAAAGATATTAAAATAAATAGTAACAACTGAAAATCAAAGAGTTCCCAGAGATAGAAGACATAGTCAGTGAACAAATGCAGAAAAGAAGAGAGGAAGTGGAGGATGATAATATAGATGACAAGGCATATTCACCACAGACAACTGTACACAATTTAAGTAAGAATAAGGAGAAAGTAAGTAGCAGTCCCACTGCAAGCAAAGTGGGAGAATACTGGGAAAAGGGTTGAAGGAAAGAGACAAAAGAGTAGAACAGTCTTCACCAAAGATTCACGAACAAGGAGCAAGAGATAAATCAGCAAATAGTGATCAATGTTAAGAAAAATGATTTTCTAGAATATTAGATCAGTTAACACTCAAAACTCTTTTGAGAGGTTAATTGATTTAAATAGGAGGCATTGATATTCATTTATAGCATTGTTAGAGCCTTTTCAACATCTGCAAAATCTGAAATTTGAATTTTTTAGGAAGCCCAAGATATGATTGGGAAGCCCAAGTCATGTATGATTCTATACGACAAATTTACATGCAGTTCCGTAAAGATAGTAAAGAGTTTTGTATTACTACTGTCTATGATAGATGTAATGCATTAGAAAGGTTGGAACTATGGGAAAAGATGGAGCTTAGCATCTAATGTATTTTGATGATCTCATTTGCAGGAAAAATCAAAAAGGAAAGAAGACAAAAGACATTCTCAGAGCCACTACTACAAAGGGAAGTTTGAGAGCCAAGGCTGATATCAAGGGATCACATCTCCAATCAGCACACATCGCGTCTAGCTTAGAAGGAATCCGGCCTATAAGGAAAGGAATCCAATCAAGCGCTGCAAAGGAAGGAAGAATATATTGAAGCACTGCTGAAGAAGGAAAGACATTCAATCCAAATGGATGACCCCCAATTCAATTGAAGCACTGTTGAAGTAGTAGTGCTGAAGAAACACTACTACTGCAATCTTGAGGTAATTCTTCATTTTTCTCTAATTTTGGATTTGATTTCTTAACTTTCCAGCTTCACATGCTTTCCCCTCCTTCATCTTTTGGTTTCAACTTTTACTTTTGGATTGTTTGCCTGCCTTTGCCTTCAAAATTTTATATATGGGTTGATGAGTTCAAATCTGAGCAGAATTGAAATTAAGGCTAAAATGGCAGTATAAATATTTAGAGAACCATTTAAAAAATAAAAAATGGACTGTGTCTGATCAAATCAGTCACAAATTACAAAAGAAAACAACCAAAAATCATCTGTTTTCAGATCAATTTTTCAGAAAAAATCCTTCTTTTCTTCCTCTTCTTATACCCCTTTTCCCCTAACATTGGTTCTGCCAAAACCAAACAAGAAAAAGAAATGAAAGATTACTTTGAACTTATTACTAAAACTAAATTGGCAATTAAATAAACCAAAAACAAGAAAATTGTAACTACAAGTCTTCTAAATATGAAGTACATAATGGCTACAAAGATGATGAGAAAAGAAGAGAACAATCTTCGGCTTTGGGTTCCCTTGTTATAGAAAAAAATATTGCATATCTTGTTGGGAAAAATCAGAGAATTTTCCCACAAAATAGCCAAAGAAATAAAAGACCCAACAAAATATTGAATACAAAAGAAAATAAAAGAAAGACTACAAGTTTGATAACGGCTCTTATTAATAGAGAGAAAAGAAACAAATTTTTGGTATGTTTAGAATGGGAGGTGAGGAGTCTCTTTTATAGAGACAACATCCCCTTACAATGTTCTAAATGGGATAACAAATTAATGCCAACTACAACAAATTTGTTGGGACCGCGCGCACCCACACCCCAACCCCACATTAGTATGATATTGGTTTGCACTCAACATATCTAGCATACTAATTGAAGCTCTTTAATTGTGTTATGATATCTACAAGCTAAGTTGCTGAAAAAGGATGCTGGTAGAAAAGTATACTTGAAATTCGTTTTTGCACAACTTTTTTTATTTGCAATATAATTTATGTGACATTCTCTCTTTTCATTTAACGTTGTCATTTAATTTTGTATTATTTGCTTGGTTTGGCTCTTCTTCATTTCATTTATTGGGATGTGTTGCCTCATATAAGAACTCACGGGTTTGAACACAAAACGGGGCATCAACCTTGATGTCTCAACATCTACTTGTGACAACTGAATGTTATGAATTAGATAGACTCACGTTGCTCTGTGAGGCTAAACTGTGTGAGAAAGTTTCTATTAATACTGTTGCAATTATCACTTTACCCCTGGCTGAGCAACACCAATGTTTCCAACTGAAATCGATCTGTCTCAAATTTGCTCACATGCCATAAAATCTAAGAGGTGCTCTTATGTCTTCTAATCAACTTATGTTAAAATGTTATATCAAAATTGAGATTCAGTTCAATTATTTGGTTCAAGTACTTTAGTTTTTATGGCAAGTTTACATTTATAATTTTGTCACCATAATCTACAAATGATCTCTTTTTAAGTAGAATTCTTAGAAGATTTAATTCCCCTTTAGAGTTTTTTTCCGTAATAAATGTGTTTCATGCATGTTTAATCTCTCTAAAGTGAAATTTTAGAAGTTATAATCACATTCTCGTGAGAAATTTTAAAAGTTATCATCACATTTTCAGCAATTCTCTTCATGTACTGTTAAAAGTATTTATCCCTAAGTTGAACTTAGAAGGGGAGATGTCTGGCTATCTATATTAGTGAGCCGTGAAATGAAATTCTATTATTTGTCCTTATTCTAAAGGGTTCAGCTCTTTTTGGAAGGAAATTCGCTATGTAATCACATGTGGAGGAATTTCTTACTGCTTTTTTAGAAAAATGTTTCCATGTATATGGTTGAGTTGAAGCATTGCAGAAACAAAGTGAATTTTGATCTAGCTCATACACGTGTCTAACAGTTATATATTAGTCGATATTGATCACAGAGTTCTTTTTATGCAGTTGTAATGCAAATTGATGTTTCTGACTATCTGAGAGATAGTTGTCCTCATGTACTCATAGACCTTTTGGAGTTTGTGGCTAGGGTAAATGAACATTCGGGCATTACCAACAAGCTAGGGAATGACGTTGTCCTTGACGTTGGTGATTTCAATGGTCGATGCATGAAGGAAAGATTGTAGTTGAAGTTGTAACTGCCAACTGTGTCGTCTTTAAAAGGATAGAAAGATACATCCTGATGAAGGATGTAGTTTGTCATAATGGCAGGACCGCTAGGGTAGTGGCTCCGGGCCTCAACGCATTTCGGGGAGAACCAGCTAGCTCTGGGCCAAACGAATCTATGGCCTTACTGAACTTCTCAAACCACGCGGGAACCAGCGGTTTTGCCCCTTGTCTCCCGCTCAAAGTTTCTTTTAAACTTGTCACAAAAGGCGTTTGCCAAGTAGAGTCTCACGAAATCTTCCCTCTTTGGTTTTTGTTTCTGTATTTTTGATTTATCCACTAGCAAAAAGGAGATATTGAGGCCTGGGTTAAGCCTTCGACTCTATTTCTTCGAGGGAAATTGGCTCCAACATTACCCTCAAGGCCTATTCAAATCAAAGAGAAGGGTGGTTCGTAGATCAGTATGAGTGCTATGGTTGGCAGCGAAGAAGGCTTACCTGCAGAGGGATCAATGATTACGCAATTTGGCCCCTAGAAATCAAAATTATAGGAGAAGAGCACCTCTTCTGGTTTTAATATGAATTGACTCCGCTTTGTGAATTGCATAATTGAGTGTTCAAGAACCCGTTTAAAACGCATGTTGGGTAAATAAGGTTGTTTTTTCCTGCTCTGAAGTCCCGGCAGTTTAACAGATCTCACAGGAAATCCCAACATTCCGGTTTGTTTTTGTTCCCTGGGACTGATCTTGGAATACCTCTTTCGTGCGTCTTTCTCGTGGCGCTAATCAAGGTATGGTTTCCTAGACGGCGGCCTCATTAAACCCCGACGATCTAAGTGAGGCGATGCCTTTGAAGCCCCATATTCTGGGTGTGCCATGGCTATATGGTTCATCCGGGGGAGAGATTGAGCTCCTATCTTACTCTTTCTCAAGGGGCAGATGTCGGCAATGCTATCATTAACATCTAATCTTTTTTATCTTCTCGAGAGAAGCCCAAGAATTCCGGCTCGCGGTTCTCCAGGGAAATATGTTGGTCTAGCAACTTGATCTTCCACGGGAACCGTATGTCCGAACAGGGTTCGCTAAGTAGACTCACTCTACCGAGGGGCAACAATGCTTTGCAAGTGACCTGAAAGCCGAGCAGGCGCTGTTAGACCCCGTAAATTTGTATATTATAATTTGAATGACTTTTAGGACTTGTTTAAGGTTTTAAGAGTAATTGAGGC
>DF369545.1:1357-14756 GCA_000787875.1 Solanum virginianum
TCTTTGAGTATTTGTAATTAGATCATGGTTTTCTGATATGAAACAAAGTAAATACAGTAAAGAGCCTACTCTTTCTCTTAATAAAATGGCAACCTTATTTTAATTAGTCCTAAAGGAGAGATCTTTTCAATACAAAATTCAAATTTAATGGAGATTTAATACGAAATCAAACTCTCAAATTTTATCAAACTCTAATATCATTACCAAATGAAAAACTAAAAACAAAAATAAATGCAAATATCAACTTTGTACGAAATGTAAGTGAGCTTATTATAGTCAATCCTAACTTACAATGAAATTTTAAATTTAATCAAGCTCCGAATACAAAATCGAGAGAAAGACTATTGGGTGCTGTTTCATGATACCACATTATGGTGACCAATAGTGCCTCATCTTTGCTAAAATATTGCCCAATTAATATTGAATTGATCGGTGTGGTAAAATATACTCCCACCATTTTATATTAAAATTAATTATTCGATTTTATTTGTTGAGTTTAAAACATTAAAAAATTATTATTTATTTATTATTTTATTTATAATACATAAATATATTCTTTAGCTTAACATCAACCAACATCAATATTCTCTAACTTTGAATGTGCACAAGTGAACATTTAAACTTATAAAAAAATTGATCAAGTATACAAGGGTATCTTATGTAGCACTCGACGTGGCATGTCGCATTTTACATTTATTATGCCACGTATAAGAAGTATGTCTAATTGTTTAACTCTATATAAATTTAGATGTCTGTTTGTTCATATCCATAGTTGAAAACACAAAAGCATTAGCTAAAATCAAGTTAAAAGATACATTGATTTATTATTCCTTTCGTTCATCTTTACTTGTCTATTATATTAAAAAGAGAAATTTAATAATACTTATCCATATTATGAAATTAAAAGATAATTTTTTACTTAATTTCTAACTTATCCGTATCATTAATTATAATTATTTTTTTAATTATATTTTTTAAAATATTATATTTAAAAAATAATTTAATAATATTACTCTTATGATACAAAGTAAAAGACGCAAAAGTCAGTCAACAAAATACAGCCGAGTGCACGTTCCAATATCCTACTGGTGTATTGAACCGCACATTGAGCTACGTGGCGCGCTAGAATCCAACGACGTCTGAAAAAGCACAACTCTGAAAAAGAAAAACAAATAGAGAAAAAATTAAATAAAACACCAAAATCTCTGTAGGATGTTTGGCTGCATAAGTTGCCAATCACAAAGCAATCATTTTTTTGGTCACATCACAAACACGAGAGTTGTCAAAACTATCACAGTTCTAGAATTTTTCTCATTTTGGCCTTGTCTCTGTACCTAAAAAGTGTTGAAGACCGGACCTTTGAGGGACAGGGCTTGTGGGGTTTTTGTTTTTTTGGTTTCTTGGTTAAGGAATATGCTGTGATTCCTTGCAGTTGCAAATATTCTCTGATAAGATGCTGATGTCTGTTTCTTTAATATAAAAAACACAGACCCATATAGTGTGTTTTTGCTCTTACATCAATCAGGTAAAACTCTTTTCTTGGTCTTTAGTGTAGATGTAATTGTGGGTTGTTCTCATTTCTTGTAGTAGTAATGGAGTTGTTGTTGACAGTTTTGGTGATCTTATGGTTTGATTGATTGTTTTTGTTTCACAGCTTTGAACTTTGATGTGAAAAAGTTATATAAATAATCCATATTTGGTTTAAAGAGTTCTTTTTTATTTCCAGCGTGGCCTTGATTATGTGTTGAATATAGGAATAGATCAGTTTTTCATCGATTTTTATGGTCCCTTTTTGCTAAATTTTGAATCTTTGTTAGTGGCTGGTTATGTTGTTCAGACTTTTTAAAAATGTGCCGGTGTGTGTTGGATCCTCCAAGGTGCATTTTGGGAGGTTGCAGCAGCTTCTTTCGAGAGTCCAAGCAATACTCCTCGGTTTAAATTTGTTTAGTAGTACTTTTCTTTTTAGTCGGTTTAAAAGAAATGTCTGTTTTCTTTTTTGGCGACTCTTTAATTCCAACTTTCAGCGTGGCATATTTAATATCATAAGATTAAAGAGCATTTTGGTACATTTTACATAAATTTAGCTTAAGATTACGACATTCAAATTGAAATGGAGGGAGTAGTTTCCTTCTTAGTTACATTTGAGTAGTTAAGTTTGGTTCTATTAGAAGATTGTGCACCTGCAAAGCTTGTACGTTTGATATAGTTTTCAGTGTCAAGTTGATTACAAATTGGGGATTGGATGCATTTCTCATTCATAGATTATTGGGGCTAAAATTTAAGATGTACTCTATTTTCTCTTCTTTGCAGTTGGTTCAGGTGAAGTAGAATTCTTCATTGGGAATAACTTTTATCCAGCAAAGTGGTGGGGATCGAGTACTGCTTGCTGAATGGGGTCTGATAAGCAGTCCAGTGGTCTGCTTGATACTCTAAAAATGGAGACAGTTAGGACGATCTTAACTTACTCTTATCCTTATCCACATGAACATTCACGGCATTTGGTTATTGCTGTGTTTGTCGGATGCTTATTTTTTATATCATCAGATAACATGCATACACTTATTCAGAAGTTAGATAGCAATGTCAAGTGGTGGTCAATGTATGCCTGTCTGCTTGGATTCTTTTACTTCTTTTCATCTCCATTTATAGGGAAGACAATCAAACCAAGTTACTCAAATTTTAGTCGTTGGTGAGTACTTTCGTTCTATATCTGGCGTAATCACTAATCCTTTTATTTAAATAAATTGATGACACTGGTAATGAGTGGATTGTTGTTTTGCAGGTATATATCTTGGATACTTTTGGCTGCTCTATATCATCTTCCCAGTTTTCAATCTATGGGAGTAGATCTCAGGATGAACCTGTCTTTGTTTCTGACCTTATTTGTCTCATCCATTTTGTTTCTTCTCGTTTTCCACATTATTTTTCTTGGGCTTTGGTATCTTGGCCTTGTTGCTCGCGTGGCAGGAAAGAGGCCTGAGATTCTGACAATTGTGCAAAATTGTGCTGTGAGTTCTTGGAACACTTTGTAAGATGATATAAAGTAATTGAGGCCTTCGACTTATTTCTTCATCATCTCTGTAGGTTTTAAGCATAGCCTGCTGTGTGTTTTATAGTCACTGTGGTAATCTTGCTGTCGTAAGGGAAAAGACATTTGGCCGGAGAAATTCTGGATGGTTTTCATTGTGGAGCAAGGAAGAGGGGAACACTTGGCTTTCAAAACTTGTAGGCATGACTAAGTTGAAAGACCAAGTCTGCAAATCTTGGTTTGCTCCAGTTGGGTCAGCCAGTGATTACCCCTTTTTGTCCAAGTGGGTCATCTATGGAGAGGTATTGTATCTCACAGTTTGTGTTTTTCATATTTCCAAATTTTGATATAATGGAGGTTCTTATGCTGCTGTTTGCCTTTTTTCCTTTCTGAATTTTAACCTTTCAGTTAACTTGCAATGGGTCATGTGCACAATCGTCAAATGAAATTTCTCCACTATATTCATTGTGGGCCACTTTTATAGGCCTCTACATTGCAAATTATGTTGTGGAAAGATCATCAGGGTGAGCAGCATGAATATTTGTTCACATAATAAAGTCCTTTTCTTGGTGGTGTCTTTGCCTGTGAAATTGCTGCTGAAGATGCAGATCTTTAGAAATCATTTTGATGTTTGCTGTAGAGGATCCAATTGTGAAAAATGTGGACACTGTGCGCGAACTTTTGAGTGAATAATTTCTTATATTAATATATAAAACAACAACAAAAAAAAGAATTCATAGTGGATTATACTATATTAGGAGATCTGTCTACTTCATTACTTCACAGCAGCCTGGTTGGTTCAATTGGGCACAGCAGCCTCTTCAAAACTAGAAAGCTTTTAATACAAAGCAAACATTGAGTAAATTATGAGCATAGTTTTATTACCCGACATTATTCTGATCCTGCTCGGTGTGAATTGTAAGCACCATTCTGCTAGAGTTTCTTGTCTGCTCACCGTTCATTCCAACTTTCAGCGTGGCATATTTAATATCATAAGATTAAAGAGCATTTTGGTACATTTTACATAAATTTAGCTTAAGATTACGAAACTATAATGATTAACAGATGGGCTCTCTCACGGCCTTTGTCACTCAAAGAGTTTGAGAAACTGAAGAAAAAGCAAACGAAACCTGAGTTCTTGGATATGGTTCCTTGGTATTCAGGGTATGTTCTTTCGCTTTACCTCTTTCGTCTCTCCTTTCATCTGTGGGGTCAGTATTCTGTAGTGAAAAAGGCTTTATCAATCTTCTTAATAGAACACTGGGTACTGGATTTGCAGGACCTCTGCCGATTTATTCAAGACAATGTTTGACCTGCTGGTCTCCGTAACTTTATTTGTTGGACGCTTTGATATGCGAATGATGCAGGTAAAACTTTGATGTTCTAAATTTCTTTGAAGTATATTCAGCTAGAGGGGATTTCCTATTGCAACAACTTAAGAGATGCTGCAATCTTTATTTCTGTCAGATTTTGGAAACGTCAGGGTTCAAAATATTGATAAAAGTTCCGCACATGTTAATTAAAGGACAAGTGTATAGTGGATTTGTATTTTTGATGATAAAAGACAACATGCTTGATAAGTAGATTAATTATTTCGTGAATTTCATTAACCTGGCTAATTTAATCTTGTGCGTATAATGGATATAGTTGGGTTGAACTTACATTGTCCTAAAATGTACGATGGTTAGGCAGCTATGAGCAGGGTTGAAGATGGGGCTAAGCAGGAGGATCTTTTGTATGATCAGTTTAGTGGGAAGGATGGTTTGTGGTTTGACTTCATGGCTGATACAGGAGATGGTGGAAATTCTTCCTACACTGTGGCTCGGCTTCTTGCTCAGCCTTCACTCCGTCTCCAAGTCAATGGTTCAATACGTACTCTGCCAC
Source organism: Solanum virginianum (assembly GCA_000787875.1). NCBI lineage: Eukaryota > Viridiplantae > Streptophyta > Magnoliopsida > Solanales > Solanaceae > Solanum > Solanum virginianum. Next base: position 6,270 of record DF369545.1, read on the forward strand.
GTGGAGACATGCTTCTTATTGGGGGTGACCTTGCGTAAGATCCTAGTTCTCTGTATGCCATTAGTCTTGTCTTTGCATAATCCTGAGACAGACATTCTGATAGCCTCATCTTATGTGTCTTTAAAATTAAGATAGTCCAGTTAATTGCGCTAACCAAGTTTGCATCCATGTCATTTACCTGGAATAATAATGTCAGTGCCATTATGTATATTCTTCTAGCATTAAGATCCGTACAATCTGTTTGGTTCTGCTCATGCTTTCTACCTAGTATTCCTCGTACTGATGCTTCCTGGAGCAGCTTTTGCTATTTTCTGCCAATTTGCCAAGGAAGAAGTTTCTCATTTTAGACAAAGCTATAGATTCATGATGAGTATTTTAGTTAGTGACCAAAGCTTGCTTTTCTATGCATTTCATGTAGCTTTTGGTCCATCTAATGATAATATATAACTTCTTCCTTTCAGTTTGTTTCTTTGATTTTGACTTGGCACAATTTTAAGAAAGCAAAGAAAACTTTTAAATCTTATGGTCTTAAACTAAAGATATGTAGAATGTACAAAATGACCTTTAATCTTGTGGTTTATAAACATGTCATGTGAAAAGTTAGGATTAAAGAGTTGTCAAAAAAGGAAAAAGACATCCATTTTGAAACGGACTAAAAAAGATAGTAATAAAAACAAACTGGAACAATATATCAAGGGAATTGGTGTGGAAGCAATTTCATTTCTTCAGCATTTAAAGGCATAATGTCCCATTCACTAAGTTTTGGGAGTATTACTAAGCAAGCTATTTGTGATGCCAATACATGTACTTTTTTCTCTTTTTTTTTTTTTTGTGTCAGAGAACTCCACATGTTTTTCCTCTTTATTCATAAAAAAATTAATGTTCCGCCTCTTTACTGCATTTTGAACCAACAACAGCATGAAAGTATGCTGTTGCATTTGTTAAACAAATAATTATTTCTTTTTTCTTATGTTGTATAGGTATCCTAATCCATCATCGTTTACATATGAGAAGCGCCTTTTTCGTCCCTTTGAATATGCTCTTCAGCCTCCTACGTGGTATAAGGAAGAGCATATTGCTGTAAGCAAGCCTGAATTGCCTCCTGGGGTGGATGAACTTAGGCAGTATGATGGACCTCAGTGTTTTGTCATCCCTGGAAACCATGGTCAGTATAGCTTCTTAGCCTGTATCTTATGAACTTTTCTTTATTTCGTTTAGTTTCAGTAAAGCAGTATATCTTTTTATCATAATTGAAGTCCATTCATGAATTGCAGACTGGTTTGATGGGCTTCAGACGTATATGAGGTACATTTGTCACAAGAGCTGGTTGGGTGGTTGGTTTATGCCTCAAAAGAAAAGCTATTTTGCACTGCAGCTTCCCAATAAGTGGTGGGTATTTGGTCTTGATCTTGCTCTCCATTGTGATATTGACGTATACCAATTCAAGTTCTTCTCGGAACTAGTAAGGGATAAGGTATATCTCCTCTCTGCTATGAACATAGTCATCATGTTGCTCTTTCCCTTTGTATCACTATTGCTGAATATTGGAACATTCCTAGTTGTATAATATATTGCCATTAATTAAATAAGGTGAATGTTTTATGCAGATCAGTGTTAATTGTTTCCAAAGTTTCCTAATAAAGAAACTAAAATCTTTATTATCTGTGGTAAAGAATGATTACCACATGAATAGGATTAGCATTGACTGTTGGTGATCTTTTAAACGTGCACAACTGGACATGATACTGTCTAGACTTCTGAGAGTTTTTCCCAATAGAGTTTTTCAATAAAACATGCTTTTTGAAGCCCGCAAAGTTGTTTTACAGCATGGGAATTCTAGATGTGGTTGATTATGGGAGCCAATGCATATATCATTCCTTTGTGTAGGCTTTATATAATTTCAAAATGTTACCAAAATCGGTCCCTATTGGTTCTTTCATATTTTATTTCTCTTTTAAATAAGCAAAGTATTTGTTTACAGAAGGTTTTGATCCTTTCTTAATGGATGCTCTATTCAGGTCGGGGAGAATGATTCTGTGATCATAATGACACACGAGCCTAACTGGCTTCTTGATTGGTACTTCGATCACGTGACTGGAAAGAATGTTACCTACTTGATACGTGACCATTTGAAAGGAAGGTGTAGACTACGGATTGCTGGAGATGTGCATCACTATATGCGGCATTCATATGTTCCAGCAAATAAGCCTGTTCATGTCCAACATTTACTTGTTAATGGTTGTGGCGGGGCTTTTTTGCACCCTACGCATGTCTTCAAGAATTTCAAAGAAACAGATGGAACATCATATGAGACCAAAGCTTCTTACCCGACTTTCGAAGATTCAACCAGGGTATGGAATTTAAAATATCCTTTTGCAGGTTTTCAATCAGATACCTACCAAAAAAGCAAATTTCTGGTCGGATATATTATTCAGGCGCTTACATGCTTATTAACATTTGCAGATTGCATTGGGCAATATATTGAAATTTAGGAAGAAAAACTGGCAATTTGATGTTATTGGTGGCATGATATATTTCATGTTGGTCTTTTCTATGTTTCCACAGGTAATTTTTTTTCGATTTTTGATCTATTCTTTTAGATTTATTATATGCATCAGTTCCCTCGCTGCCTCATGCCTCCTTAGGCCATAGCATGTTAAGTTGATGTCTTGGTGAGCATTATATAGTATTTCTCTTTTTCTAATGAACCTAAGATGTATTGCTACTGGGCAAGAATGACTAATTATTTCCCATCTGTGTCTAGTGTCAGCTAGATCACATTTTAAAAGATGACACCTTCTCGGGACGCTTGGGCACCTTCTTCGGCACAGTGTGGGATGCTTTTATGTATATGCTGGGATGCTCATATGTATCAGCAGCTGGTGCTATATTACTTTTAACAATTGCAATAGTCTTTGTGCCTTCTAAGGTTTCTTGGAAAAAGAGACTAATTATTGGGATCCTTCATGTGTCCGCACACTTGGCTGCTGCCTTGATTCTCATGCTCTTGATGGAATTAGGTGTTGAGATATGTATTCGGCATAAATTACTTGCAACTTCAGGTGAGCTTTTGCATATTGTCTTCAATGTGTGATTCGATTGTGCCATGTGACCAGGAGGTCACAGGGTTCAAGCCTTGGAAACAGTCTCTGGCAGAAATGCAAGGTAAGGCTGCGTACAATAGACCCTTGTGGTCGGGCCCTTCCCTGGACCCTGCGCATAGCGGGAGCTTTAGTACACCTGGCTTGCCCTTTAATGTGTGATTCAATTGATTTGTTCCTTCTTTTCTTTGTTCAATTGCTTCTCCTGTTAGTTCTTTGATTTATAGCTTCTCTGGGCAACTAAGTTAAATGGAATTACTGAACTCCGCCCTGATTTCTTGTTTCTTTGATTCGTATTTCTTTTTGTTTTAAACTAAACTTTCTGATCCAGGTTATCACACTTTATATGAATGGTACCGGTCTGTGGAGAGTGAGCATTTTCCCGATCCAACTGGCCTTAGGTCGCGTATAGAAAAATGGACATTTGGCCTTTATCCAGCATGTATCAAGTATCTCATGTCTGGTTTTGACGTTCCTGAGGTAAGAAATCATATGATAGGGTATGTTGCTACGCGATATGCTGTCTTGCTCTAATCCACGTAACTTTCAGGTAATGGCTGTTACCAGGAGTAATATTTGCAAAAATGGGATTGATTCTCTCTCCCGAGGAGGTGCTGTAATATATTATGCATCGGTCTTCCTTTATTTTTGGGTCTTGTCAACTCCAGTTGTTTCTTTGATACTTGGAAGCTACCTGTACATTTCCATCAATTGGCTTCACATACATTTCGATGAAGCATTTTCATCACTCCGCATTGCAAATTACAAGGCATTTACACGGTTCCATATCAATACCAAAGGCGATCTTGAAGTTTTTACCCTTGCAGTTGATAAGGTGAGATATCTTTACCATCCCCCGATAAAGATAAGTTTTTGGACAAAGTTGGGATTGTGGTGTAGTTCATTGTTGAAGCTTTCTGGAAGAGAATTACTTATAGGAGAATTGAACATGATCTATTTACACTTGATGTATGATTTTGCAGGTTCCAAAAGAGTGGAAATTGGATCCAAATTGGGATGGGGAGCCGAAACAGCCGCAAAGTTATCTCCAGAAGTTCCCTAGCAAATGGAGAGCTAAGGTCCTTCAGCAGGACCCTATAAATACTGTGCGACTAATTGATCATTTTGTCATTGAACAGAGAGAAAAAACTGATTCAGAACTATCGAACGCGTCACTTAATCAATGAGTTGTTTGATTGCTAACTCATCTAGTGTCATCCTGTACAGATGTTGTAGGTTAAAGTTAGATAGTTGTTGATATACAGGAAGTTTTCTGGAATTCTGGTCAGCCATTATTACTCTCTTTAGGAAAATTTGTCTATTGTTTTGTAATTTCACATTATGAGATATTACTAGTATCTTGTGGCTGATGAAATCAAGAAACAAAGTATCAAGTAATTATGTTCACCCAGGTGGTACAAGGTTGTCAAGACAGGTGGAACGAAATCACCTGTGTTTTTTCTTCAGTTGGGATGTAAATCTGAGACCTCATAATTCTCAATTTAAGCACTAGGCCACATCCTTAAGTGCAAGCTTGAATAATATAATTTCAAAATGAGGGTATTGAAGTATTTAGATTTGAAAATCAACTTATATTATCAACTCTTCTACATTACTAGTATAGTATCAAAGTTAAAGATAACAAGCAACTTGAGACATTTGGAACATATTTTCTTTTACTTGTCAAAGACAATCAAACACTTAGCTGTGTACTAGAAAACACAATTATCATTACTCTTCCTCCAAATCAAATCCCAAAAAAATTGCATTTTTCTAATAAATGGCTCTAAGATGCTAATGTATTGAAACTTGGTTTCCACCTCCTTGAAACACATATCAACTCTTGGTGCTCTTTCATTTATGCATTGAAATGCTTCCATGGCTGGATTCTGCACAATTAATGGGACCTCTTCTACAGGAAAATAAAGAGATTCTAGAGAAGTACATCTCCTCTTCAAGTTAAGAACGCTCCCAAGGACGCTCCAAGTTAAAACCAGAAGACCAGGGAAAGAAAAGAGTAAAGCCACCTGCCTCTAGATGCAGTAATATTCATCCATCTGCAGTTTGATGAATGTGACTGATGACAATCCTCTTTGCTGATCTATCCTGTTTAGTGCGAATTATGCACAAAGTTGTTCGCAACCACAGCATGTGGTGAGCCAGCTGCGTTGCCATGAAAGGAGATGCCCATTAGGAACAGACGGAGTTGATAAATGGAATTATAGTAGCTTAGTAAGAGGATCAGCCAACTAAAGCACATGCTTTCCAGAAGCTACAAAGAGATGGACAATGATTAACAAGCTAAAACATTTTAGAGTGCAAGAGAATGAGTAACAGGAGGGAATCGCATCACAAGTTCAAAGTGAAATCGCCTGCTCCTCCTAATTTGGCAATAATAAGTAGAGGGATGAGATTTACAATGACCAAAGTTGACTCCAATAAGAAAAAATGATTTGCAAAAATAACATGTTCATTCCACAAGAGAAGACAATAAGGGCAAATAAATACACTATGTTACAAGACAATCAAACCAAAACATAAAGCCAGTAGAACTGAACAACATAAAGAAATAATGAGTGCTACGTTACTTTCTAGACACACCAATCAACTCTTATTGATAAAACAGATTCACATGACATGACATGACATGTGGAATGGATAGACATCACATTAGAAAACGGGTTTAGGATTGAAGTGACCTCACCATTGAGAAAACAAATTTGGCTTTTATAGGATAATTAGCCGAACAATCTGACCCATAAACCGGAATGCCTTGGTTACTTCTCTCAGGCACTTATTCTTGGCATCTCTAGACCAATGCTGCAAGAAAGGTGCATTGATAGAATAGGAGCAGCAGTTAGTGACTTAGTGGTGCTTTTGAAGCACTGAAACAAAGTCCATGATGCAAAAATCTTAGACATTTACCTTCGCCACCATGTTAAAATTTTCACGCACATCCCGCAACAACTTTTGTTCATCCCCCTCCCACTTGTAGAATTCCAACTCTTTTTCTTCTAAGAGTCTCTCAAAGGCCTAATAACATTAATACAGTAAATATAGATAACCGAACATAGAAATGTTGCATAAAAGGAGTTCATTATGAAAGCCAGAGCCACTATATGACGACATGAATTAACAAAACGGTAATTCAAAGTAGCAACCCCTTCAATTTCAAGCATTTCTTCCTGGATAACTTTATCTTCCATGGGAAATGGATCAATCATTATATAACAAGCCAAAACTTAATAAATGAAACTTTATAAAACAAGCCAAAGTTTCGTTTCTTTCTATAATATTATAAATATTTTATTTTGGATAAGTCATGTGTGAAACCAGAGATTCGAGATGATACACAAAATAAGACATTCACCTAAATTTAAACTAGAAAAATCAGAATACAACAAAGATTCTATTGCATATATCTTGACCAAGTATAAAATACAAAATCTAGACAACTAAATCAAAATCATCTATTTAGCATTTGCATAGAAAACAAGCAGCTACTCAAACTATGCACCATACTGATGTGCAGTTGCAAATTGGTTCGTTCAACTTTAGTATGAATTATTTGATTGATTTTTCTAGCTAAAGAGAAATTCTGGACCAAATTCCACCTTACATCGAGTCATTTCTAGATTAGAGTTAATGGAAGCAGAGGAGAACAAACAACAAATTTGCATTTTCCAGTCTAGATTTCAATCTGCATCCTTATATTTATAGAGTATCTAAAGTCATAAACTAGTACTACTTGAGCTTCAGAATTGTGTAGACAAGATAAAAAAAATTAAAGCCACATAATAATTACTAAAGCGTAACTTACTAACAATAACAAATGACTTCACCCCTCCCAAAAAGAGAAGAAATAGTCTTGTTCATTCACTAAGGTGTATATCTCCCTGAGTTATCTTCAAACGTGTTAAGATCCCATGTGTTCTTCAAAAGAAATGGTTTTTACAAAGAAAAGTTTAAAATCAAGCTGGAATTCAATCAATTAAAACTCTAAAAATCAAATAATGGAAAAAGGATGTATAGAGTTATGCTCCTTCCCAAATTTGCTTAGCTCATAAACTGTTTGTTTCAACTGTAATTTTCTGAGCAAGACATTCATTTTCTTCGACATATCAATAGGAACATATGTTATATGAAGATCTCAACAAAGGCAACATGATACGACACTAAATAAAGCTCATAAATCACAATGGCCAAATATTTTCACCTCACAAATGAGTCCACCATAGAGCTGTTCAGTCCAAACTATAATAATCTTTTACTGGAGACTTCACAAAGATAACATTTGAAGAAAGGCATTTGACGACCATGCTTAGTTTAATACTTCGATTAAAAAAAAACTACACAAAAACATTCAGAGGATAATGACAAACAGAGAAGGAAGTTGTACCTTTTTGGCTATGACTTGACCTCCTGCTATGTGTGAGAAATATATGTTGTAGAAGTGGCTGAGAAATAAACGAGGAGTCTTTTCTGCCAGTTCCTCCAGATAATTAGCGTAAGTGACTCCAGGATTGCTCGGTTCAGGAATCACATGACCCTGTTGGCTAAACCACTCTAGGTCTTTCGATATACATTCTGCTCGCTCCAATCCAGTCCTTCTGAAGTAGGCATCTATGTTAAACAAACAGCAAACAATATGACATCATTTGAGTTTCAACAAGCAACATGTTCTAAAAGTTTTAAAGTGCTTCTGTTCTTATTATTATTCAATTACCATAATTAGATTAAATTCAGTCCTCACCAACATATAACACTTGTTTCTTTTTCCCCTATCATGAAAATGAGACTCAACAACTAAGAAGTAAGAACTCCTAACAAGTTTTTACATAACAAAAAGACTCTAAAGAAGAACAAAACAGCACAAACTCAATTCGATGGCTACCTGAACTTTCACCTTATTGGTGAGTGTTTGATAACTCAGCCCCACCTTGAAATTAACAGAGAAATCATAGAGAATTAGAATGTGTATAAGAACTTACAAGAAACATCACTGGATTCATCAACAATGCGCTCAATTGTACTAAAAACAAGCTTGCTATCAACAAGATATTTGAGAAACCCTTCCATGCTTGGCTGCCAGGTCTCCTCACCACCACCATCACCTATATCATCCTCGTCCGACGAAACTGACTCACACCCATTATCTTTCACTTCATCATCATCACTCTCCGATTTCTTTTGGCCTTTGGAGTTACGAAATTTCATAGCAACAAACCTCATCTCTTCAGTAATACCCTTTATCTCACCTGGGTATTGCTTCCTGTACCTCCTTCTCTTCCTCGCTTTCTTCACTGGAGGCTTCTCAAGTGACGTAACCCCATCTCCATCTTCTTCTTCTTCTTCCGTTTCAGTTCCGGGTTCGGGTTCGGATTTT
>DF369542.1:3473-14606 GCA_000787875.1 Solanum virginianum
ATTGTCATATGGTATTGTATGATTGTCTATATGTCATATGCTGCTTATACAGTTCCAAAGCTCCAATAATGTGACCACTAAAAGATCATCTCAAAGGTAAGTAAAAGGTAAAGAATATTGATTGTGGATAGGGGGTAGCCCGAGGGGTGGAAGAATCAGCTAGCCAGGGATGATCCTATCACGGGGGGTAGCTTGAGGGGCTAAGGAAGAGCCTAGCCAGGGACAAACCCGATACAGTTACCCCTGATCAGCTGGGTCCAGATTATACAGATGTTACAGTAAAGGTAAAGTAATGTAAAGAATGTAAAGTACATGATCCCACAAAATAACCAAAGGTGATCTCTTATCATACATCGATACAAAGTTTTATTTGAGTTGTTACTTCATATATAGTGTTTCCTACCTTACATATTCAGTATATTATCTCATACTGACGTGCCTTATGGAGGACCTGCATTTTATGCTGCAGGTACAGGTGCTAGTAAATCTCGCCAGTACAAACTATTCCTAAGTCATAAAACATGTTTAAAAGATGTTAATTACTGATTAAGGGTTTCTAAGACCCATTTTTTTCTTAAGTTTCTACGTGAGAATTCTTGGTAGAAGAAGAACAGAAAGTGTAAAGTTTTAAATTCGGGTGCAAATTCTTGAAGAAAACTTGATAATTCTTCAATCCAGGTATGTAAAGGCTACCCCGAATGTGAGATTGTTCTCCCATGTGCCCCCATGATTGAATTAAGTTGATAATTGATAGGTGATGGGTTTAGGTTATGATTTTCTTGAATGCTATCTTGAAAACTACTATTATCCTACGTGTAATTTCGTAAGTAGATGGCCATGATTACTTTAATTACAGCTGATTTATTGAGCTATTATGTATACTATGTATGTTTAATTGTTGAAGAATCCATGAATGAAGCTAGGGGTTGAGGTCTAGAGCCCGAATTTCGTATCTATGCATGATTGATGTGGTCTGGGCCTTGATTGAGTGAGTACTGATGATAATATTACTAAAATTGATGAAGTGTGAGTCACTTAGAGCCTTCAAGAGGTCACACATGAGTTTTAAAGAGTGATCCTAGTATTCCTGAGTTGAGAGATGATAAGATGAGATGATGCCTTTGTCCAAAGGAGACTAAACGATGAGAAAACTTTGATGTTGATGCCTATGAGCATCTTGAATCCTGAGAGGAGTATTGAGCACCGAAAATGGGTAAGAGTGAGTCTCATTCATACTTATTAACTATGTGGCTAGCTAGCAGAGGATTGGATCATGAGAACGGATTTTTTCTTAGTCCCAAAAGAGGACTTGATGTTATCATAAACACCTGATATATGCCTTTTAAACCCGAAAAGGTACTAGGTAGATGACGCAATGATATCACTTTATTGTACCATCACCGGCTTATAGGTGATGGGTGTAGGTCCAAGAAACTCCCAGATATATCCCTTGATGATAGTATTCTGATGTTGATGTGATAGCATGAGTCTTGATTGATAGTGAGGTGTTAAAGTTCTATTCCTTACTCTGAGTTGAGGTCGAGTGATTGATGAGTTGATGTCATTTATTATAGTTTACTTTAGCCCATTTTACATACAGTACATTTCACGTACTAACGTCCCTTTGGCACTACATCATTTTATGATGCAGACTTTGTAGACAGAGGACTTCAGCAGGCTAATCATCGAGGTTCACAGATCCCCAGATAGAGACTTGGTGAGTCCTCCCTTGCTCTCGGAGGACATATTACCTTTTATGTATTCAGAGTTATTTCATTGATTGTGGTAGCCATGATCTGTCGTAGTACCTTCGTAGACAGTAGATATAGAGACGTCATAGACATAGATGTAAGATGGTTGATGTTTGGGGTTCTTTTCTCCTTTTTCCCTTCTCCATACTGAGATTGCCTCTTTTATTTCGTACTCTTTATGATAGATAGAGTTGTTAGACCACTGATGGATTGTTATTTCTTTGTTATCTTTCACTAATGAATAGATTGAATGAATGCGATGAGGCTAAGTGGTTCACTTGGGGACTAGCAATAGTCTCCGAGTGCCAGTTACGCCTAGGTACCCTCCCGGGGGTAACAAACTTGGTATCAGTGCACAGGATTCAAGTGTCCTAGGGAGTCTATGGAATCGTGTCTAGTAGAGTTTTTTTATGGGTGTGTTGTGCACAACACTTCATAAGCAGGAGGCTATAAGACATTAGGAAGTGTTACACTTCTTCTATGATTTGGATTCGTGCGATAGAGTTCAACTTTGTAGAAATCTCATTTTAACTCGTGCATTATATATTTACAAAAAATGCTGCCAAAGAGAACAGCTGCTCAGAGAGATGCCGCAGCCCCAGCTGCTAAGAACACCCGGTCCAGTCCAAACAGAGGCTAGGAGACGGGGACGGTCTGCTAGGACTGCTGATCTTGCCAGTCCGCCTTAACGGGATTTGGGGCATGACATCAAACTATTCCTAAGTCATAAAACATGTTTAAAAGATGTTAATTACTGATTAAGGGTTTCTAAGACCCATTTTTTTCTTAAGTTTCTACGTGACAATTCAAAGGGCAAATTCATAGAGTAAGGTGTTTGAGGTATTTTTCTCTTATTTTGTTGACAAGGGGGCTGAGTGCGCTTGTTGGTTGTGTTTTTGCAGGATTTTGCTTTGATTGGAAAGTTCAGAGTTAAACCCGAATTTGAAGGAAAAACACAACCCAAAAATCGAAAGATAAAAGTCAGTAGAAGCAGCCAAAAGACCAAAGTCCACGTAGCAGACTTGGAGCAAGGTTGTGGAAGTTGAAAAATACAGAAAAAGGCGCGAAGCTAAAAAATATAGGTCGCGGACCTGTGCAAAAGAAATATAAAATTGCCCACTCAGCAAATTAGGCAAAAAGTCAAAAAAACCTGGGGTCTGCTTTGCAAACTTGAGGATCCGATGAGGAAAAGTTGAATTACAGAATTTTTATTATTATTCTATCATAGACTTTAGGTTTTACATTGAGTTTTTATGCAAGAACTGCAATAGGGACGACAGAGAACTCTTTTCCACAATATTTTGGTTAGTTTAATCTTTAATATTTGGTTTTTAAGGTTCTCTAATTCAGTCAAGGTGTATTTCACTATCATGAGTGGCTAAGTCTCCATATGTTGGGTTGTAGCCAAAGACAATGTGTAGTTCTTGACTTTGAAAATCTATGAATGGTTTTCTTTTATTATTCTTATGTTATTTTTATCTATACTTCTGAGTCTGGCCAACTAGGAAGTACATTAGTTGTTCACTCTAGATTTGAGAGATGTTGGAATGGATAAAACACAGTAGTATAGGGAGCTTGTTCAACACTAGGAAACTAGGTTGATTCGTGTAAGGGAGACCAGTGACAACTACCTATACACCTTCCTCAGTTCATAATACGGGAAGATAACTTTAATGTATTTTTATTGGTTTGTTATCCCCGCTCAACGATGTAATTAGGCAATCAATAACAGTAGGCCGGCAGAGGCATGCAACCCTGTTCAGGTAAATTTAACCCCGTGAATCAATAATCAAGAAACTAGATATAGATCCATATTGTTAAGACTAGATAGAGTAGTAAAAGTTACAACCCTGGAATTGCCCGTTAATTGATATCTTGTCGTAAAAGTCAGACTGGTTTACTAGGAATTCATTCTTTGCAATTATTTTAGTTAAACCCAAAACTCTTTTTACTAAAAGCACTATAAACGTGATAACTAAGATTGATTACTAATTACATTAAAATCATTTGGGTTCGAAAACCCAGCTCTTTAATTAGGGTCACTATATTACTTGTGAGACCATGTACACTTGCGTGTGTTGGGGAGCAACAATTGCTGAGGTCCCACAAGCGCCTCCTGCTCAGCCCCAACTAGCTCCCACTACCGAGTCAAAATTTAGGGGAGCCATCACCATGCTGACTCAATTAGTGGCCTCCTAGGGTAACAGTCAGGGTTCACAAGCAAGCTCCTAGTTCTAGCTCACAGGAACCCTCAGCTGCAACCCGACTCAGAGACTTCTTGAGGATGAACCCACCAGTTTATGGGGTCTAAGGTTGGGTTCAGAACTTCATTGATGAAATGTACAAGGTCCTGAAAGTGATGCATGCTGATGAGATTGAGGGAGTGGAGCTTGTTTTCTACCAATTGAAGGACATTGCTAATGTGTGGTATAACCAGTGAGGGGAGAGTAGGGGTGAGAATACAGAGCCTGTAGCATGGGAGGAGCTTGAGACTACCTTCCCTGACCACTTCTTTCCTCAAGACTTGAGGGAGGCGAAGGTGGATAAGTTTATGAACCTGAAGCAATGAGGAATGATAGTAAAGGAGTACAGTCTTAAGTTTATTAAGTTTTCCAGGTATGCTCCAGAGATGGTCCAAGATATGAGGGCCAGGATGAGAAAGTTCGTAGCTGGCTTGGGTAGACCTGTGCAGAAGAAGTGCAAGGCAGCCTTATTGATCCCCAACATGGACATCTTCAGAATTATAGTGTATGCCCAGCAGATTAGAGAAAGATAAGAGGAAAGATAGAGAGGAGCAGATGCACAAGAAATTAAAATCAGATGCTAGCCAGCAGAGACAGAATAAGGCGATAATTCCTACTTCTAAAAAGATCATCTTATCATACACCTTCTATAGCAAGTGCATCTGTTCATCCAAACAGGTATGCTTAGAAGTCTCAGAGATTCAAGAATTTTAAGGCTCAGGGTGCCCAATCTCAGGCCAGTGTGACTCAGGGCCCGAAGGGAAAGCTATCCTACGGAAATTGTGGGAAGTTTCATCTGGGTAGGTGTCGTCTGGGCACGGATGCTTATTTCTTATATGGACAGGCGGGTCACTTCCAGCATGAGTGCTCGAAGAGGAGACGAGGTGAAAAAAGCAATAGGGCACAATCCTCTGTAACACCCCCAGCTGGCAGTCAGTAGAGGGGTAATATTACGGGTATAGGAGGTAGGACGAACCGCCTTTATGCTGTGTTTAATTGACAGGATTAGGAGGTTTCACCAGATGTTGTTATGGGTATGCTTCGAGTCTTTACCTTTGATTATTATGCATTGCTTGATCTGGGTGCCACTTCGTCTTTTGTGACTCCTTATGTGGCTCGTAAGTTTAGGACCCTTCCAGAGTGTTTGCTTGAACCTTTTTTCTTTTCCACCGGGTGCCACTTTGTCTTTTGTGACTCCTTATGTGGCTAGTAAGTTTGGGATTCTTCCAGAGTGTTTGCTTGAACCTTTTGTTGTTTCCACTCCTACTGGTAAGTCTATCTTAGCTGAGAGAGTTTACAGGGATTATTAGTGTCCATTTATCATAGAGACACCTTAGCTGACTTGGTAGAATTGGAGATGGTGAATTTTGATGTAATACTTGGCATGGATTAGCTTCATGGCTATTATGCTTTTGTTGACTGTGAAACCCAAATTTTTAGGTTCCAATTTCCTAATGAGCCTATTCTAGAGTGAAAAGGGAGTTTTGTTGCACCTATTTCAAACCTATTTCAATTCCACCTTATAGAATGGCCCCCTCAGAGTTGAAAGAACTAAAAGAACAGTTGAAAGACTTGTTAGAGAAAAGTTTCATAAGGCCTAGTGTCTCACCTTGGGGTGCTCCTGTCCTATTCATACGTAAGAAAGATGGGTCCCTTAAAATATGCATAGACTACCGACAACTAAACAAGGTTCACAATAAAGAATAAGTATCCTCTCCCCAGGATAGATGATCTTTTTGACCATAATCATCTTAGAGTGGTTTTGCAAACGCTCAAAGACCATAAGTTGTATGCAAAATTCTCAAAGTGTGACTTTTGCCTCAAGTCTGTGGCTTTTTTAGGCCATATTATTTCAGGAGATGGTATTCAGGTGGATACTCAGAAGATTAAAGTGGTTAAGAACTGGCCTAGACCAACTTCTCTGACAGAAATAAGAAGCTTCTTGGGTTTGGCAGGGTACTATCGCAGATTTATTAAGGGTTTCTCTTCTTTGTCAGCACCATTGACTAAGCTAACTCAGAAGAAAGAAAAATTTCAGTGGTCTGAGGAATGTGAAAGGAGTTTCCAAGAGTTGAAGACTAGATTGACTACAGCACTAGTTTTGACTTTGCCGGACGGGATGGGAGACTTCATGATATACTGTGATGCATCAAGAGTTTGAGTGGGTTGTGTGTTGATGCAGAGAGGGAAGATTATAACTTATGCTTTTAGACAACTTAAGATCTATAAGAAGAACAATCTGACTGATGATCTCGAGTTGGTAGCGGTGGTATTCGCACTTAAGATCTGGCGTCACTACTTGTATGGAGTGCATGTGGATGTGTTCACTGACCACAAGAGCTTACAATATGTGTTCAGTCAGAAGGAACTCAACCTGCGGCAGAGGAGATGGTTAGAGTTGCTCAAGGACTATGATATGAGCATCTTCTACCATCCAAGTAAGGCTAATATTATCGTTGATGCTCTCAGTAGGTTGTCTATGGGTAGCACTGCCCATGTAGAGGAAGGGAAGAGAGAATTAGCTAAGGAAGTGCATAGATTGGCTTGATTGGGAGTGCAACTTGAGGAGAACAATGAAGCGGGGTCAATGTTCAAAGTGATTCCGCTTCATTCTTAGTGTCAGAAGTGAAAGAAAAGCAAGACTAAGACCCCATTTTGTTCCAATTGAAAGAAGCGATTCACAAGCAGAAGGTTATGGTTTTCTCCAAAGGGGGAGATGGGGTGTTGAGATACCAGGATAGATTATGTGCACCTGATGTTGATGGTGTTCAAGACAGAATCATGGCTACAACTCATACCTCCAGATATTTCATTCATCCTAGTTCTACTAAGATGTACCATGACTTGAGGGAAGTCTATTGGTGAAACGGAATGAAAAGGGACATTGCTGAATTTATCTCTAAGTGTCCCAATTATCAACAGGTCAAGATAGAACATCAGAGACCATGTGGGTTAGCTCAGAATTTTGAAATTTCCATATCCAAGTGGGAGACGATCAATATGGATTTCATCACTAGCTTACCAATAACCCAAAAGCAACATGATTCGATATGCGTGATTGTTGATAGGATGACAAAATCAGCCCACTTTTTGGCAGTCAAGACAACTAATACGGCTGATGAGTATCTTCGACTGTACATTCGTGAGATTATGAGGCTGCATGCGGTTCCCTTGTCCATTATCTCGGACAGAGGAGCTTAATTCACCTCTTAATTTTGGAGATCTTTTCAGAAGGGACTGGGTACAAAAGTACATATGAGCACCGCTTTTCACCCTCAGATAGATGGACAGGCAGAGCGTACGATCTAGAATTTGGAGGATATGTTGAGAGCATGTGTCATCGACTTCAAAGGAAATTTGGATGACCATCTGTCACTGATTGAATTTGCATATAACAATAGCTATCATGCCAGCATTCAGATGGCCCCTTGTGAGGCATTATAGGGGAGGAGAAGTAGATCACTAATTGGCTGGTTTGAGGTTGGTGAAGTTGAATTAATCGGACTTGATCTTGTTCACCAGTCTATGAAGAAGGTAAAAGTCATCAGAAAAAGGTTAAAGACAACACAGAGTCATCAAAAGTCGTATACGAGTGTGAGGAGAAGAGACTTGGAGTTTGAGGTGGATGATTGGGTATACTTGAAAGTGTCACCCATGAAGGGTGTCATGAGGTTTGGTAAGAAGGCGAAGCTGAGTCCACGTTATATTGGACCATATCAGATTTTGAGAAGGATTGGGAAGGTCGCTTATGAGCTAGACTTGCCTTCCGAACTAGATGGAGTCCATCCGGTGTTTCATGTGTTAATGCTAAAGAAGTGTTTGGGAGATCCTGCCTTAGCAATTCCTAGTGAGAGTACGGGAGTGAAGGATAGCCTATCCTATAAAGAAATTTCAATCCAAATCCTTGATCGACAAGTTTGTAAGCTGAGGAACAAGGAAATAGTCTCCGTCAAAGTTCTATTGAGGAATCAATTTATTGAGAAAGCTACATGGGAAGCTGAGAAAGCGATGAAACTCAAATATTCATGCCAAGTGACGATGATGTCGAAGGTAATGTCCCTATCCTTACCACTATTGAAATCTCTTTCTTTGAGTTAGTGTCTTAATTCGATTCTATTCCCAAGTCTAAGACATAGATAGATAGGTGATGGATAATTGAGAGTTTGAGTATTCCCGAGTGTTGAATAAGATGAGTTTTAATATTAGTTGTGATTCTATTCGACCTTTACTAATCATTCGAGGATGAATGATCCCAAGAGGAGATGATGTAACACCCCGTAAAATTATCGAAATGCTCCTAAAATATAATTATGCGCACAATACGTCTTCCAAAGCTCTGATGAAAAATTTGAGACCGAATTTGCAATGAGCGTGAAAAATTAAGTAGAAAAATGATCTCGACCTGATTTAAGAGCAATCGAAGCGAAAATTAATTTTTGCTAATTAATGCCCTGATAGTGTTGATCCGTGCCCCTAGCACGATGCGAAGGGGGCATAGAATTACACTTGGTTTTTTCTTTAATTTTCAATGGGAGTTGAAATTTTTTGGAATTTCACGAAATACACTGGTCCGCGCCCCTGGCGGATGGTGGACCAGTGTACCATTTTTTAAAACTCTTTTATTTAATTACGAGAAGGACAATTTTGGTATTCCCAACCTATTCCTAAGTCCTAAAACGTGTTTAAAAGACGTTTATTACTAACTAAGGGTTTCTAAAATTCTTTTTTTCTTAAGTTTCTACGTGAGAATTCCTGAGAGAAAAAGAACAGAGAGTGGAGGGTTTTAAATTTGGGTGCAAATTCTTGAAGGAGACTTGATAATTCTTCAATCCATGTATGAAAAGGCTACCTAGAACGTGGGATTGTTCTCTCATGTGCCCCCATGATTTAATTAAGTTGATAATTGATAGGTGATGGGTTTAGGTTATGATTTTCTTAAATGTTATCTTGAGAACTACTATTATCCTGCATGTAATTTCGTAAGTAGATGACCATCATAACTTTAATTATTTGTTCAACTGATTTATTGAGCTATTGTGTATACTATGCATGTCTAATTGTTCAAGAATCCACGAATGAAGCTAGGGGTTGAGGTCTAGAGCCTGGATTTTGTACGTATGCATGATTTATGTAGCCTGGGTCTTAATTGAGTGAGTACTGATGATGATATTACTGAAATTGATGAAGTGTGAATCCCTTAGAGCCTTCAGGAGGTTACACATGAGTTTTAAAGAGTGATCCTAGTATTCCCGAGTTGAGAGATGATGAGATGAGATGATGCCCTGTCCAAAGGAGACTAGACGATGAGAAAATTTTGATGTTGATGTTTATGAGCATGTTGAGTCCTGGAAAGAGTATTGAGCACTAAAAATGGGTAAGAGTGAGTCTCACTCGCACTCATTAAGTACGTGGCTAGTGTAGCAGAAGATTGGACCGTGAAAATGGATGTTTCCTTAGTCCCAAAAAGGACTTGATGTTATCATAAACCCCTGATGTATGCCCTTTCATCCCTGCAAGGTATTGGGCGGATGTCGCAATAATATCGCTTTGTTATACCATCACCGGCTTATTGGTGATGGATGTAGGTCCAAGAAACTCCTAGATAGATCCCCTGATGATAATATTCTGATGTTGATGTGATAGCATGAGTCTTGATTACTTGTGAGGTATTAGAGTTCTATTCCTTAGTCTGAGTTGAGGTCGAGTGATGATGAGCTGATGTTATTTATTATAGTTTACTTTAGCCCGTTTTACATACTGTCCATTCCACGTACTAACGCCCCTTTGGCGCTACATCATTTTATGATACAGATTTTGTAGACAGAGACTTCAGCAGGCTAATCGTTAAGGTTCACAAATCCCCAGACAGAGACTTGGTGAGTCCTCTCTTACTTTCGGAGGACATATTTATCTTTTATCTATTTAGAGTTGTTTCCTTGATTGTGGTAGTCATGGTCTGTCATGTCACCTTCGTAGACAGTAGTTATAGAGGCTTCATCGACATAGACATATGATGGTTGATGTTTAGGGTTCTTTTCCCCTTTTTCCCTTTTTTCCTTCTTTATACTGAGATTGCCCCTTTTATTTCGTACTCTTTATGATAGACAAAGTTGTTACCCCACTAATGGATCGTTATTTCTTTATTATCTTCCGCTAATGAATTGATTGAACAAATGCGATGAGGCTAGATGGTTTGCTTGGGGACTAGCAATAGTCTCCAAGTGTCAGTTACGCCTAGGGTACCCTCCCAGGGCGTGACATGATAAGTATATTATTATAATAGATACTATATCGTGAATATATTATGAGAATATATTCTAAATATATAATGTTTCTATACTGTTATAATGGATAGTATATGATGTGTATATTTGATATACATTGTATGTATATTTAATACAATGTAAGTATATTATTATAATAGATAGTATATTATGACTTGTAAGTATATTTGTACTTTGGTATACACTGTAAGTATACATATAATATACATGTATTGTTATATATTTTAAGTGTATATAAATAATATAATATAATTATTTTATTATTATATTATAATTACAGTAGAAAATGATATATTATATTAATGATTGACTCAAACATTTGAATATATAAATGTTGATTATTTTTTTCTAAAAAAAGGGGGCCCAGATCATGTACCTTAATGGGTCATGGGCCGACACGTCTGAATATTCGTACTATTTAGCTTAATGGGCCAGGCCAGCCAGTTGACACTCTTAACAAAAGTTCTACCTATAGTTAAAATTAGGGGTGAACAAAACCAAATCGAAACCCGAACCAAACCACAAACCGAACCAATCCGACCAAAAAACCCGACTAATGACTTGGTTTGGTTTGGTTTGGTGTTGACGAAAAAAACCCGACTATATTTGGGTTGGTTTGGTTTTGATTCTAAAAAAACCACCCCGAACCAAACCAACCCGACATTATATATACAATATATACACATATATATACACATATACACATATATACATATATATACACACATATACACATTTATATACATATATATACACACATATATACACATTTATATACATACATATACATATATATATATATATATATATATATATACCCAAAAGTTTAGGGACCAAATATACAATACTTACATC
>DF369536.1:1698-14612 GCA_000787875.1 Solanum virginianum
AAAGGATCTATATCCTGACCATTGCATTATATTTGTGTTGTAGAGTCCACAAGATGCTGTAACACCTTTTCAAATTCTGGGCGGTGAAGCTCAGATCGTTCAGGTGACCTCACATACAGTTTGTCTTCTTTATAAGGGGGAAACTTATTCAGTTGATCTGATTATATTTCTTTCTCTTTTATGTATATATGTTTCAGATTATGTTAAAGCCACAAGAAAGAATTATTGCAAAACCTGGTATGTTGCTAATCATATGCTTTATATGTATTCTGCTTTTGCATCCTCTGGATGCCTATAGTAATGAAATTACTTTCCTGATCAAAAATACACACACACACTCTATAAGGGAGGCCTCTTGCTTATCAAACTTAAGTCCTTTTCTTTTCTTTTTTTTTTTTAAAAAAAGAAAGGGCCAGCTTGCACACACGTTGACTGCTTGAGTTAGTCTTTTGCTGAACATGATGTAAAATCACTTCATTTTGCCTGATATACTGACATTAAAGAATGCATGTCGGTTTGGTTGTAAAGTCTACAACTTGACCAACTAGTTGAGCTGATATTGCCTCAACCCTCAAGGGTGTGCAAGTATGTGTGGAGTACTTAGAAATTCTTGACTCATAGTTGCTAACTACTTTTTTGGATAGAAACATTTACTGGACCTGAATTTGTAAGGTTACTTTACACAGTTCCCACACCTCATGCAATAAAAGACAAGTATAGCATGACACAGAAAGATTTGGTCTAATATGTGTCACATAAGGAATATGCTTGCTTCTAGAAGGTTGTCGTATTGAACCATTCATCCCCCGAATGCTTTGCAGGGTCCATGTGCTATATGTCTGGTTCCATCCAGATGGAAAATGTCTATGCCACTGAAAACGAAGCAGGTGTTTGGCAATGGCTTTTTGGAAAGAATACTACAAGCATAGTTCTTCACAATACAGGTACAACTGATGGATTTGTTGGAATTGTTATACACAATTGTTAGCATAGATGATTCTGTTTACATATATTTTGTACGAGATTAATTGTGGTTTGTTTCTTCTAATTCATTGTTTCCTTACAGATTGATTTAGCAAAGTTCGGAGGTGAAATCTTATGCCAGGTAAAGATAATTTTTTAAACTTTACTTCCCCTTGGTAAATAGGTTCTTTTCCTTGTTAGCATCCCTCCTGTTTGTGTAAGTGCCTACCGGTTAAGTGCTTACATTTACTTGATTAAAAAAAGTGCTCACTGGTTAAGTATGCTGTTTATCTTGACATATGACTTCAAGATATTATTTTGTAACCAGATGCATTTCTCTGCTCCATTAATGATGTCAAAGTCAGTAATACCATTGACCAAAGGCCACGCAACCTAGTCGCAAGTGCAGAGGTGAGATGACAGAGTTATCTTGACTTTAATGTCTGGCCATGATTTTCAGCCTTACTGATGTTAATTGCTACGAACATGTTGAGCCTTTTGACTGATGCTTGTAACATTTTCAGGGATTCTTAAGGCAGAAGATATCGGGCCAAGGGCTTGCTTTCGTAGTCGGGGGTGGTTCTGGTATGGTTTTGAATCTCACTTCACTAATAAACTGAGTTTTATCGAAAACATATTCACGATGACTCGCCAAGAACAGATTATGGCTATTCACTTTCACTTTGTCTTATATGTGTTTGTCTGAACCAGCACCCCGCCATTTGAGAGAGGGAGAAACTGTGGAGGGTCCAATAACCTGTAGAATTATCTTATTCAATGAGATTTATATGGATCTATATAGGTGATAGCACTAATCTAGGAATATGTTTTAGTACTATTAGTATGTTTACTTTCGGTCCTATGCTGTTATGAGTTCTTTTGTCATTTAACTCACTTTCACCAAATTGACACCATTCATAATCTTCTCACTTAATCCAATAATGGTGAAATCTCATATGTCCTAGCCTTGGTGGACAGAGTTACCTGATGCTGGAGGGAGGTGGCAGGTATCTCATGGAATTAGTCGAGGTGCGCGACAGCTAGCCTGAACACCAAGGTCATTAAAAAAAAAGGAACACATAAGACCCTTATCATCAATAAAATAGAGCAAGAGGTCGAGAATCTACCTCATCGAAGAAACCCTAGCTCTTTCCCCTTCGTGCGTTCTTGAGCAATTTTCTTGTTGAATCTCAAATTCAATCATGACTTGGTGTTACACAGTTATAGCTAGTATTTAATACTTGAATGCCATCCATAAATAGGCAAAGAAACTCATTGTAAATGGCATTTAATACCCTAGTCGGCTTCCTCCTAAAACTCCCAAAGAGTAAATGAATTTTGGTTCACCTTTCTCTCTCTCCGATTTACTATGTATAGACTCAGCATCAAAGGTTAATGCTTATGTGTTGCACAACAAACGAACAAACATATCCAGAGATGATCTTCGCTCCTGTGTGATATATGCACGATGCCCAACTTTGGGCATCATGTGCCGGCGATGTTTCCATTTCTTTAAATTCCTTTGTTCATTAATTGTCTATCTTTAGACAAACATTGATTTCAAATTTGTTTCACTTTGCATTTCATTTTGTTAACTAGTTCGCTCTCTCATTGTGACTTGAATCATTACTACTTAATAATCTTAACCAACTTAATAACGTGGATCCTTCAATTAATGCTAGTACTTATATCATGGAGTTGTAATTTATTCCAAACTATATCAGTGTTAAATACAAACATCCTCATGACTTTGTTATACTTGTGGTGGTCTCGCGTGACCCGAGTTTGATTAAATTGCATCCTCAAGCTTGAAATTAACCCAAAATAATTATAGAAATTCATGGGGATTCACACTTATAGCCCTATCAAAGATTTTTATGTCCCCAGGAAATATAGATACTTCTAGTATTTATTATTTTATTTCTGATATGTTAGCTCGACATAAATTTAAATGGAGAAACATGATAAGTGTGATTCATATGGCTGACCCAACTTGTTTGTAATTGAGGCGTAGTTGCTATTGTTGTTTTAACTATTGGTAATCGCACAAAAATGTGATTCTATTTTTGAAAATCTTTTTTTGCCTTGTGATTGAGAAACGTGATGTGTCTTCACTGAGCTAGTAGCCTAGTACTGGATTCTTGGGGAAATCCGATGAATAAATAGAAGAATGCTTGCACTATTTTCTTATTTTGAGTTATAAGATTAATAGGTCTTAAAATGTGTTAATTTCTATTTCTGATTCCTTTCTTTGGACACAATGTGTTTTTCTTCCTCAGTTGTACAGAAAAATCTTGAGGTGGGTGAAGTGCTCTCTGTTGATGTGCCAAGTATAGTTGCATTATCATCAACTGTCAATGTTCAAGTAAAATACAGTGGACCCATGAGAAGGGTGGTATTCGGGGTATGTTTTCTCATGCCTTCTTCATTTGATTTCTCCTCTTCATTCATCCTACCTGTTTCTTGGTGAATTGCTGGGCAATATACATCAATTAATGAATCTGTATTTGTAGTTAAATGCAGATGTATCTCCTTACTTTTTTCTTTGGTGCAACATGGCTTCAATTACTGATGTAGAAGCAATGCTTGATTTTTTTTCCAGCACATTCCAAAATGTCTAACTGTTGCTGGCTGTTCATTCTTGTCGGCATTTTCTTAATGCTAGCAATCTATATTACTATCTATTATGGGTCAAAAGAAAAACTGATCAATTAATGTTTCAAAAATATTATCGTAGCTGTTTCTTGCTGGATAATATTCATCAATTAATGTTATCCTTGTATGTGAATGTAATAATTGTGCTGGCAGCAATCTTTTGGGTTTTTGTGTTCATTACTTGTCTTGCAACATCTTTGTTGATGATATGAGTAGTATCGAACTTAAAAGAAGCTAGTTGGACCATGAGAAATCATAACTAATTGGACTTGCATCTGCTGTTGTCATCTTGGGATTTGGTTTCTGAGACAGTTGGTCCTAACTATATCTGTACCATTGCAGAATTGACCTCAGCCCCTTTTTGGATCGACATGCAACTTGAATGTTAATTATAGATATAGAGTAACAGTAAGCAGGCTCTGCAGGGTTATGACTGTTTCTCAATGGTGGCATAGTTTGGTATAGAGAAACTGTAAAAGCAATTGGAAGTGCTTAGTTGTATAATGTATTTGAAACTTCCAATCGTAGCTGGATTCGCTTTTCTGGTATGAAAGCTGCATGAATTTGTCTTTGTCGAGTTCTGAATACTGTGGCTTGTTTCTGTTGCAATTGAATTTTTCCACTGTTCCTAGCTCGCTTATACTTGAAAACAGGGGGGTGGAATATATATTTTTGGGACTATCTGCTCCAGTGCTCCTATTATGGTGTATGGATGTGTTGTGAGTAGATGCAAAAATTCCCTATAACAATTTGTGGGGGAGTGCACAGATGCCCAATTTTGTTGCCGGTACTTAAGACGTGTATGGTCGAAGTTCAATTATTTTTATGTCAATTGCAGTAACATATAATTGCCCTTTGGAGTGGCCCAGTGGTTTGAGTTTGAGACTTTCATATTGGAGATCTCAAGTTCGAAATCTCTTACCAATAAAAGTAAAGGATTTGCTTTCTGTGCGCATCTAAAGGATGACAGCTGCGGGTATGTGAAGTTATCATAGGAAATTTTAGATTTCACCAAAAGCAATGTGTTATTTCATATTCTAAAATTTGCTTGTTTGAGAAAAAAAAATAATAATCCCAAGATGGTTCTTATATTCAAAATTGTCCCTAATGTATGTTATGGAAAAATTGCTTGCTTGTTTGGGTGTCTTCACCATATTCTAAGATACCTCATCTTCACTTGATGTTGTTGGCCTCATCCATATCCCTCTCTTACCATTCATACTATTCATTTAGATTAAATATTTTAGAAAAATATTATTTATTTACTTTTTAAATATAAAAAAAATGAATAAGAAATACTCTTATTTTCTTAGAAAAAAAATTCAGAAAAATTATTCAGTGAGTGCCCTACATTTTTTAAGAATGTTGACAAAGAGTTTGTAACAAGGTTGCATGTTTAGCCATGAAATGATTATTTTCTTGTCCTTTTGAGTGATGGAAAAGGAGAGAGAGACATGAACACCTACTTTTTGGCACATAGTAAAGGGGTCTAGTTTTATTTATTCTCTAATTATTTTATAAAAATAATTGAAGTTAAAATTATTGCTCATTCGATCTCAAAATAAGTCACTCTAGAGCCCCAAAAAAAAAAGAGAATCAATAATGAGCATTACTTTACAAATTCAAGACAAAACTAGTTTATCCATATACTTTATTAAATAGCTATTTCTTTTTAATGATGCTAAATTTTCAAGAAACATCACCGACTCCCTCCATTTTAAAATGTTTGATCGACATTGTTGTATTGAATTGAGTGTTGGTCAGTCAAGAATTCTTATGTCGAAAAGATATGTTGTGAAGATGGGAATGTTGAAATAATTGTATGATTATACTACGGGCAATAAGTTTAGAAATGAGGATATTCGGATAAGATAGAAGTGACCTCCGTGGTAGACAAAATAAGGGAAGCGACATCAAATAATTTCGACATGTGAAGAGGAGATGCTAGATGCACCAATAAGAAGGAGCCAGAGGTTGGTCATAGAGTGAATGAGGAGAGGCAAAGGAAGGCCGAAGAAGTATTGGGGAAAGATCAGATAATACAGGATACATAGAATTAAGAGGCAGAGGTAGGCTGAAGAAGTATTGGAGAGAGATGAGATAAAGTAAGATCAAAATTTGTAGGTAATCGAGGTCGTGACCTTACATAGAAGGGTACTGTGGAGGACACGTATTAGCATAGTTGCTTTGTTGATGATGGCTAGTGTTCGCAATGGTACTAGTCTTTTTTTTTCAAAACAAATCTATCCTAGTATTATTGTTTTTTATAATGCATGCTAGTATATTGTTTATTGTGTTTCAATTATCACATGATTTTATTATTATTTTGGCTCCTATCTGCCAGTCCTTGCACTGTTTTCTTGTTATTTAATATATTCTCTTCATTGTATCTCTCTCTTTTTTTAATACAGAGATTCGTTCGGTCTTTCGAAAACAACATCTCTACCTCCATGAGGTGATAGTAAAGTTTACGTATATTTTACTCTTCCAAGTTTCACTTGTGCAATTTCATCGGATACGTTTCTTTTCTATTTTTTTTAAATCACCTTTTTAGAAACTCTTTAATTTTAACTTTGCATGACTTATTAAAACTACACAATTAAAGAACATTTTGAATATTTGATATTACTTTAAAATCAAAATCACAAAATTTAAAAATCTTCTTAACTTTCTTAGACAAGGGGGATTATATTTTGTGTGTTCTTATATACACACTTTCTTATAGATACACTAAAGACCTTTTGGTCCCATATGTATCAAAAAGTAAAGGAAAGAAAGTTGTTGAAAAATGTACATTTGGTCAAAAATACACACTTGAATCCTGATAACCTTAGGCACAGATTCTTTCTTTAAATGCAACTCACTGGAGTACTTAATGGGTTTCTTTTGAAAAAAGGAAAATGAAGTGTTGAATCCATTTAAGTCAACAAGAAAAAATTTAACAGAAAGAGGAAAACAAAGTGTTGAATCCATTTAAGTCAACAAGAAAAAATGTATGAATCCATTTAAGTCCACGCAAATCGGTTCATCATACATGATAAAATTGCATGAATTCATTCAAAAGTACGTTCAAAACACTCGTTAAACATCGCAAAATTGCATCTGTTTACTCAAATGAAGTTAAAATTTAATCGTCACTTACAAAAATACCTTCATTCAACAAAAAAAAGAGGCTCAAATATGCTCGTAATACGTCGTAAAATAGCACCTACTTCAAAAAATAAGTTCAAATCTGCACATTAAACACCGCAAAATTGCATCAATTCATTCAAAACTAATTTCAAATTCGCTTGTTAAACGTCGGGAAATAGCATCGATTAACTCAAATTCTACTGGTTATACATGTGATGTTCGTCGAAATATACTCGATTTTATTACGTACATTCGGACAGTGACAGTTGAAACTATGAATGCAGAAAAGAATTAATTTTCAATGGATTGGACGAATTAAACGGGTTAAGTTTACTTTTTTTCCACCCTAACAAAACAACATTGATTTATCTTCAAATATTCTTTTTCGTAGTGGAAAAATGGAATGACCTAATTAAGTTTTGACCACTAATCACAACATTTCAAAGAAAGTATTCTTTTAAGCAGCTTAGTGTTGATTTTGATGATCCATATGCACTTCAAATGATTTCATGTCGTCATCATCTAATTAATAAAGCTGAATTTCTTTTTATATGTATGTATATATATATATATATATATATATATTAGATAAGTGTACTTAATAAATTAAAACATGTATTTATAAATTTGATGATATAATTAGTAATAAGATAATTCTTAACTACATACTAATCTTTTAACTACATACTAATCTTTTGTAACTCCTAGCTAATAAGATCACATCTTCCATAAATTTAAGATATGTCAAATCATATCTAATTATTTTAGTCCAATATTTTCTACCTAGAGAGATTATATTCGGATAAGATAGAAGTGACCTCCGTGGTAGACAAAATAAGGGAAGCGACATCAAATAATTTCGACATGTGAAGAGGAGATGCTAGATGCACCAATAAGAAGGAGCCAGAGGTTGGTAACTACTTATAGTATATTTAATATTATAGAATTCCTTAAGTTATCTATTATAAAAATAAATATATAATAATTTGTTAAAAAAAAGTGAAAGAACATTTTAAGTAATTATTATATATTCCCTCTATCAGAAATGTTCGACTTTTTGAAAATCTTGCTACTTCAAATTTTGACCATGATTAGTTTTTAGGCTTCTCCACTTTGGTGGGACATATTTTTCCAATTTCTACTTTTCTTTGCCTACCATAACAAATTAAAGTCAGCTAATCGTGTTTTTCCCACGTATTGAAAATTAACTAAATAAATAAACCCTCTTTTTATCTTTCTTGACTTGATAGTGGTTCACTTTTATCTTTCTATATCAGATGATCTAAATTTTTTTCACATGGATAATTTTCAATTTGATGTAATTTCTAGGTCTCTAGTCATAGTACCGACAAATTATAAGAAATTTATGAAATGCCTGTATATTTATTTATTTATGTATATGTTTTCAAATAATTTAGTTTTTAGGCTTCTCCACTTTGGACCGAAGTGATAGTTTAAATGTTAGAAAGAACTGAAGTGAAAATTGTTACTAAAATATCAAGAAAAATTGGAAAATATATATTTGAAGAGTTTGCACGTGTGAAATATTCTTTGGCTAAAAACCCATCTTCCTTTGATTTAAATGTCCTTTGCTAGCAAATATTTTCTTCAAACATAAGAAAGTACATAAAAATCAAGCTTTGTGTAATAAAAGCTTATTCTAGACATATTAAATGGTTTAGAAGAGTAGTTAGTTATGCTATCAATTTGTTATTTCTATTACAAAGTAAAAATATTAATAAAATACAATTTGTTATTTCTATTACAAAGTTGAGGTTACCCCATGTTATACATAATGAGCTCCGTGACTATTGTCAAAACAATAACACTTAGATTATAACTGAATAACTTTGTTGTGAATGCTGAATATTTAGTGAGAAATTATTGAATATGATAAATTATTAAATTTAGAAACGAATAACTTAAAGAAACAACTTACATTATACATTTATACTTGAGGAAATTTTAATTAACAACTAATTAGGCTTACTGCTGAGTTCTTGATTTCAAAGATTTACAATTCCAAAACTTTTTTTTCTTCTTATTTACAACTGGGATAGCTTTGAATTGACCAGAGAGAGTAGAAAGTTGTCACTTTCATCTGTGATAAAGTAGTTTTAGGAAGTTTCCATCCGTATTTCTCGTTTTTCTGGACAGTGACAAATTTTGATTAAAAAAATTGCTAATTTAGATTTTTAAAAAGATTTTGAGAATTAGGGAATGATATAATAAAGTAGAATGGTTTCGTCATACCACGAGTTTTGGCCATTTACCTCAAACTCTCCTATTTAGAGCTCCACACTCTCATTACTAAAACAATTCTTCTTCTCCACCTCGTCGTCCTCCTCCTGGTCCTCGTCGTCCTCCTCCTCCTCCTCCTCGACGTCCTCCTCCTCGTCGTCCTCGACGTCCTCCTCCTGGTCCTCGACGTCCTCCTCCTGGTCCTCGTCGTCCTCCTCCTGGTCCTCGTCGTCCTCCTCCTGGTCCTCGTTGTCCTCGTCGTCTTCGTCGTCTTCCTCCTGGTCCTCATCGTCCTCCTCCTGGTCATCGTTGTCCTCGCCGTCCTCCTCCTGGTCCTCGTCGTCCTCCTCGTCCTCGTCTTCTTCTTCTTCTTCATCTATCTATGGATGCACTCTCCTTTTTCTTGACATCATTGTCCCTCGGTCTTAACTTGTTGCAGATCAAGTACGATGGGATCAATATGTACCAACAACATCCCAACTTAGCTGGAATCGCGGTAGTTTCCTTGATCATCTATTGTTTTCTCCTCTGGATCGAGCTGATATACCCCGTGCATTATCAAAACTACCTCGGCGCTGTTCCATTTGTTGTGAATTTTTTCGGATGCCTCTCTGCGGCAAGCACCATCTCTCTCTTGTTACCAGACTACCCAAGGCCACTCGTGTTTATCCTTTCGCTCGTCATTCCTGTAATGAAAGCAGTGTATTGGATTTTCACGAAGATGGACGAGGAATTTGGAGACACGGAGTTCTGGAGTGGAAGGGTGGAGCCTGTTTTGAGTTATCTGAAGAGAAGGGTGACTAGGGCAAGAAGAATCAATATACTTCCTCGTTGAAAAACTAGTAAGATTTAAGAATAATCCCCCTGGTTTTCTTTTCGGTTCTTTTTCCAGGGGATGTTCTTTCTTTTCTTGTTGAACCGAGCATTGTGTGGTTGAGTTTGTCTAGTTGTTGTTCTCGTTTCTTGTTTGGATTCGTTTTTAACAATGCATGATGTTTTTAATTGTTGTAGTACGTAGTAGTATTTTGTGGTTGAGATTTTTCTGTCATGTTTATGCAACCTTCCCATTTGGTATTAATATAATGTTTTTAATGAATTAAGTACCATTCAAATTCCTTTCTGTTCTTGTTTTTTGACATTTTTAGTTGTTTTTAACAAGCAGTTAATGCAGCATGTTTGTACCATATAAAATGCAAGAGTATCTTGTAGTAGTAGTAGTATTTCGAGGCTAAAAGAGTAAGAGTTTCTTGAGTTTTGATGTGTGCACGTCACCTTTCCCCAACTGGTGTAATATCATAAATTAAAATTAAATATTTGTTTTTAAATCTTTTTTTAGAAAAAAATAATAAAAGAGTAATTATAAATAAGAAAAAAAAAATAGGAAAGGTAGCAAAAAGGTGGCAATACTTATATATATGGATAAGTAAAGAAGAGTATGTTTTGAAAATTAAAAAGAAAAGTGTGGAGAGTGAGATTTGAACTCAGGCCACCAACACAAAAAAAAATCTTAAATACTCACCTTAAATCATCGAATCAAACAAATTATTTATGTAATGAGTACTTTATATTAAATTTATACAAATTTTTACATAAATATATAATATCTGATACTCTAATGAGTACTCGAATGCTTGACGAACTCCACGTCGTCCGCCACTGGTAGGAATAATCAAGAGTTATGATATGTACATGCAACTATCCCATACTCTAATGAGTACTCGAATGCTTGACGAACTCCACGTCGTCCGCCACTGGTAGGAGTTTTCTAGAGTTTTGATGTGTGCATGCAACTTTCCCAAGTAACATGATGCCCTAGAATCCATTTAAGTCAACAAGAAAATAAAAAATAAATATGTTGGATTCAAATATATCCATAAAATGATGGGAAATGAAAGGAGGAATATTCGGTAACGGATATTCAGGGAGAGTTACTTTTACGATGAAACAAAAATATTTTGTTGCGTACTAAATTATTATGAATTTAGCTATTTGGCCTGGCAGTTGACTCTCGATATTTTTTGTTGGACGTCATGGATTCAAACTTCAATTGTTTTTGAGTGTCAAACAATTATAAATTTAATTAAAATTTTCTTATTTTTTTTAGTTTTTACCTTTCAGGACGATCAAACTAATCATATACCTCGCATGATCCAATTATATCAAGGTTAGTTGTTTGGCTTGGTGGTTGGGGCGTAGTAGTGCATGCCAAACGATCCCCACTTATAAAATGTTCTTTCACAAATGATAGATAACTTTAAGAAATTCTTTAGTATTAAATATAGATACGTATGAGGTAACTTTTTGAAGAATTGACTTCTTATCTATCTACATAAAAAGTAATGGATTGAAGTGATTAGATATGATATGATATTTCTTAAACTTATCGAGGACGTGATTTCATTAGATGGGGAGTATAGAAGTCACAAATAAAGATAAAAAATTAATATGTAATTAAGAGTTATCCTATTATTAATCTATATCATCAAGTTTATAAATACATCGTATAATTTATTATGTATACTTAACTACTTTTCAAAAGATTGGACTACTTAAAAAGGGAGACAGAAAAAATAAGGAAAAGGAGTGGGTGGGGCCAGGGGGAGGTCGGTGGCAGCTGTTTTGTTCACCTTAATCTTGTTATATATATATTTTTCCAAAAGATTGGTCGACGGGGGCCCGCTATGTTCACCTTAATATTGTAAATTTGTAATATTTAAAGCTTTTCACACTATATTAGATTTTTTAAAAATTTTTATTTTTCTTTTTTATATAAATGGTCACTTGAGGGCCACTATGTGGGGTTACATAAATGGTTGCTTCAAGGACCCACTGTGAAAAAACAAAATCAACCTACCATCTATTAAAGAAACAATATAATTATTACTTTTGAGACAACAAAAATTAAAATAAAATAATAATTTATTATTTTTGAAAACAAAAAATTAAAGACTAATAACGCTTTCAAAAGCTGTAAAGCATCATCATTGTCAAAAATCAGTAAAGAAACAGTTTTAACACTTGCTTGAAGGTAGTATATACTTAAAAGGTTTTAGTTAGGTCAAATTATATCCTGAAAAGAACACCATAAAACTATGAAATAACAACTCTCAGAAAATGACTGCAGGCTTGTTTAAATTTTTTTGCAACTAAAACTCAATCAAGTAATGACCAATGTAATTGCATAACTTGACATCTGTAGTCTCAGCGTTAAAAAAGTCCATTTTGCATGCGAAGCTTTAATTCAACTAGTAGTCAAAGAAACCTCAATCTCCTCCTTTCTGTTTAATCACCCAAAGCAACACTATCATATTCTTATAAGACTTTTTTCAGAGAAGGCTTCCTCTAAATAAAATAATTATTCTGGAGGAGATATAGCCAACAACTATGCCTCAGTTCCAAACAAGTTGGGGTCGGCTATATAAATTCTCACTATTCCATTTAAGCTCAACTCATGTCATCATACTAGAGGGGAGAGAACCACAACAGATAAATTCTTAAAGAAGAAAATTACTAGATAAAAGTACTTTCCAGGAGGGATGGTAGCAGATTCTGATTCCATAAGAATAGAGCATGTTATATATTCTTCTGTCTCATGCAATACATTGAAAACATACCAGGCAATCAAGTCGAGTGTTAATTGTCTCTATGTCTTTCAGAGGCTGCAAAAGATTTCCCCTCAGAAGTCTTGTCCTGCAGTGGAGTATAATCAAGCAAATTCAGCATTATGCGTCAATCACTATATCATTTCTACTACTTCTAGAGCCTTTGTTTCACCGAAACCAAGCTAAACTGGATCATTCACAGTCTGCATATCCAAAAAACACGGTCTAGGTGAATATTGAAAAATAATGTCTACCACAGAAGCTTATTGTGTGAAACAAGAAGCTAGAAGTGCCAAAGACATTTACAACCATGAAGTGAAA
>DF369535.1:616-14613 GCA_000787875.1 Solanum virginianum
AACCTGGACCTAAAACCCTATAATAAATTAAATAAAAACCCTCATAATAAAAACCCTTATAATAACCCTCATAACATACATCTACATGCTTCCACCCCCATTTGAACTAGACTCTACTTGTCATGGTATGTTTGGACATATGATGTTTGCGCTCCAATAACAAAGTGGTCATAGTCAGCAATAAACTTAATCGGAGGTTAGGGTCAAATCGACAGGAAATATGGGGCTTGACTATATAGATCTACTATTAATCATTTCAAGCATCGATTACTAAAGTCTCTAAGACCGAGGGGGGGCATTTGTGATTCAAGAACAAAACTAAAAATAAACACTACATTAATTATGTGGCAAGATAATCAAATTGAGGGACAACTTGGGAATTGTGTTCCCCATGATTTGTTGGCTCAATTACCCTAGACAACATAACTCTACTTGGGAATTCGCATGCAAGATGGTAGCTTAGGTTCTTCCAGCCCTCTTGTGAAGGTGAACGTCGAATTTCACCATAGCGCTTGGTTGACAACCATGGTGTACCAACTAACCATTACCCATTGTCCTAGTCAACCTCTTCTTGGTTAGGTTTGCTTGATTAGACGAGAACACATGAATCAAATCCTGTCATTTACTTTCCTTTTTCTATTTGTCACTACCTTGGTTGGAATCGTTATAGTAGGCGGGGTTTGGTGTTAGCCACTACCAAACACAATCAGAACAAAGGGAAATAAACAATATATGCAAAATTACAATCAAAGAAATGCACAAAGTCTAGGTTATTTCAAGTCAACTACTCATGGTTCCCACAACCCCAAGTTGTGGGTGCTTAGCTACTCATGGCTAAGGCAAAATTAACAACAATGAATGTAAAAGACATGGTTGAGAGATTACCCAAAATAATTAAAAACAAAAATACCTTCAAGTTGGAAACTACATGCTTTGACAAATGAAAGATGAGTACAATGTGATTTTCCAAAACCCCCGAAGTGGGTCTTCAAATTAAAAATTGAAATCTAGACAACCCTAGAAATATTCTACCGAGAATATTCAAAGTGGAATCTCCAAAACTATTCAAGTTTGAAGTGTCTTCTTCTAAAACCCTATCATCAAATATTTATATGATTTATAATTTCATCCTAAAAATTAAATAGAAAAGACAGCTGGCAGCAAATACGTCACACAGGTATGACTCATAGGGTGACCTACAAGTCATAATCGGGGTCTCGTAGTCAGCATTTGGTATTTTGGACTTGACTATTATGACCCACTGTTACGAGTCGTTGCTTGGGCTACAACTCGTATGCTCCTCTCATAGTCTAGGCCTTCAGTTCTTGGTCCAAACTTTCAGCTCACTGTTCCTTGCTACGATCCTACCTATACAAGTCATAGTGAATCGTACGACTCGTAGAGTGGCCTTGTAGGGCTGACCTCTACTTAGCAGATTCTTGATTTTTCTCACTATTTCTTGCTATGAGAGCACCTTGTAATTCGTTGCTT
This sequence comes from Solanum virginianum, assembly GCA_000787875.1. Lineage (NCBI taxonomy): Eukaryota > Viridiplantae > Streptophyta > Magnoliopsida > Solanales > Solanaceae > Solanum > Solanum virginianum. The sequence continues at coordinate 2,108 of DF369535.1, forward strand.
AGGCTATAACTCGTAGGATGGCTGGTATGTCTTGCACTTTATAGAAAAATCTGCAATTTTCTCCCAAAATCATGCCAACCTATCTTTTCTGCAATAACAACATAAAAAACACATAAAAACCATAAAAAGTCGCATTAAGAACTTGCAAAATCCCTTGTTTTAGGCCTCAAATGTGTTTATTTTGACAGCACATCAACACCCTCAACTTAGAACTGTTTCTTGCCCTTAAGCGATAACTTAATCTAAGTAGACAATGAGAAACACATAGCAAGTACTCTAATGGCATATACATCATTTAACTCCACTTCAGGTACCCAATCTCATTTCCAAAACCTGATTGCAGAGCTACTAAGCAGGCTAAGATACAAAGATGTATCCCGCAATCCAACTGTGATAAGTGAAGGACTATCAACAATCAATAATTACTGGACTAGTCATATGCCAATCATACAGTGCAAATGTCCATCACAGAAAAAAGTCCCTCTTTCTCACTCAAAATGCATTTACAATTCAGAGACTGTGCAAGCATTTTTACTCTCACAAATGAAATTTATGCATAATGGCTAGCACCATAGGCTTGCCTCTATACTTAACTTTGGACTGATGACAACGTGGATTCAGATTACTTTAGGACTTAATGGCTTGTAATATAGACTCATGGGGCTTTGGTAAGGCATTTTAGGCAAGTAGTGACTAAATGTTTTCCTTGAACCATGTTTTTTTCTAACCCTCTTACCTCCATAACTCAACCATTATTATTTTATCCACCCTTATTCTTTCTTTTCAAAGTTTTCCCAGGTACTTTCTTTCTCTTTTTCAGCTGTGCCTTATTTTTGAACTAATTTTGCTATTCTCTTCAATCTAAGATAACTTTTCTTTTCTTTTTCTCACCCGGCACATGGCTTTTCTTTTCTTCATTTCTTTCTCAACTAACCACCCCATTTTTATTACTTTACCATAGCAATGGCCACCCTCAACTTAGGCTTTTAGCCTGAGGTGAAGTACACAATATCCATTCCCTAAACCAGGGCAACTTTTGGTAGCCCCCCTCACCTTAGGATTTTTGCCTCAATAAAGGTTCACATGTTCAAGGATAGACCAGGGCCAATGACAAAGTATTTCATGAAACTAGGTTAGACTAGCTAGGTGTCAAGAAACCAAATGTACATGAAATGCTCAAGCATTTGGAACAAGGGATAAACTATCACATTTGGTAGGTCATGTAGGCAAAAGTAAGATCACTAAAAGAACGATGACCTAATATGCTTTCCCAATCAACCATATAACCAGTCCAACTTTATAGTAATAAGGCAAGTTCTGAGTCCATACATAATATATGAATGTGGCAAAATAAGCTCACACACACATAAGATTGCATACACAATCAAGTATAGACTCACCGATCATGCTTCAAGCATCAAATTGACTTCTCTTTATCAGAAAAAACATTTCCAGATAATCATATGCATGATTACAATAATAACCAACAATCTCAAAAAATTTTAAGGGTACCGAATTTTCAAAACATTTAAAAAATATTTTTAAGATTATATATATGCCAAAAGATAGTAATGACTCCATATCTATAAATTATCTACACTACCTAAACATGCCGGTTCAACAGAAATTAAAAACATCCACAAGGAAAATAAAACATGACAAGAAAACCTTGGGATCAAGAATAGGAAAAGTTATAGACTAAAGGTTACTCAGACGTCACCCTAATCAGTAACTTCCCACAAGAAATACGGCAAGAAAACCTTGGGATTAAAAATAGGGAAAGTTATGGACCCAAGGCTACTTAGACTTCACCTTAATCCATAACTTCCCACACCCCACCAAAAGAAAATACTTTTTCCTCAAAGTAAACATATAAATATAGAAATTTTAAAAATCCAAAATGGGAAACAATCATCCAACAAGTTACAAAAAAACCCAATATCCAAAATAAAACATCTATAAAAGCAATAATAAAACAAATTATCTAAAGAAAAACATAAAGAGAACAAAGTATCCAAAAACATCAATAAGGTCAGAGGGTCAAAAATATTAAATACATGGTGCTCAAGCACCGACATCTATCTGGTCCTAGAGGTCCTCAATGGTCCGGGATGCAGCTGTACCATAGCTCTTGACTCCTTGTGCTATGTGCTACTCTCCATCTCTCTGTATAGCCGCCATACCTAATGACTCCTGCACCACCGCAACAGTAATATGCTCCTCTAGTGTATAGAGAGACAACTGAGATGGTTATTATGAAAGGGAGAGAGTACCAGATGCTGAATAAGGTAGAAGACATAGTTATAGAAATGGTCCTTATGTTCCGCCACACAATCGTGATGTCGGGCCAAATACTTTGAGGATTGAAGAGATGTTTGACAAGTTATTGAAAAGACCCGACCACTTATATGACACCTTGAAAGTAATGAAATTGGGCATTTCAAGCATAAACTAAAAGATAAAGTCTCACTCAGAGGCTGTTAAACAATTAGAACAACAATTTGGGCAGATTTCTTTGCAATTGAACCAACGCCAAAAGGGCACCTTACCAATTAATATAGTTCAAAATCTAAAGAATGATGGCCATTACATGGCGGTCATGACTAGAAGTGGAAAAAACACCATAGATCCTCCTATGCCGGTGGTTGAGGGTGAAGCTTATGAGAAGGGTATTCATGGTGAAGTTGTGGTTAAGGGAGAAGGTTTGGAGAATGTTGGGTTGCAAAGAGAAGAAGTGAGAGAGCAAGAAAAAACTAAGATGACCTCAAAACCTCCTCTCCCCTTCCCTCAAAGGCTTAAGAAAAAGGAAGAGGATGGAAAATTCAAACAATTTCTTTAGATGTTAAAGCAATTATCCATCAACATTCCCCTTGTAGAAGCTTTGGAAAAGATGCCCGAATATACCAAGTACATGAAGGATTTGGTGACAAAAAAGTGCAGTTGAGCCAAAAGCTTTAACAATGTAGTGCCATTATGACCAAATATCTTGCCCAAAAGCAAGAGGATACCAGTGTATTTACTATTCCTTGTACCATTAGTGATGTGGAATTAACAAGAGCATTGTGTGACTTTGGAGCAAGTATCAATCTAATGCTTCTAGCCGTGTTGAAAAAGCTTGGCCTTGGCACTCCTACTCCAATAAGAATGTGTTTGCTTATGGCAGATAGAACCATAAAAAAGCTAGAATGGATACTTTTTGATATGCTTGTGAAGGTTTGTAAATTTATCTTTTCCACAGACTTCGTAATTCTTGACTTGGAGGTTCCCAATATATTGGGAAGACCATTTCTGGCCACTGGGAGAGCCTTGGTGGATATGGATTTGGGTCAACTTTGGTTCAGGGTTAATGATGCAGAAGTTGTGTTTGACATCCACAAATCATGAAATATCTGAATGAATTTAAGAGTGAAGTTAGGGCCATTGAAGACTATTAATGATGGATGATGACAAAGTAGAGCCACGACGTTAAACAAGGCACTTCTTAGGAGGCAACCCAAGTATCTTCTATGTCTGTTGGATTGTTTTACGCTTATTTTGGTTGTTTGAATTGTTAGGTAGTGGTTTGACAATTTTTTTTTGTTATTTTAAGACACTAGATCAGTTGTATTATTTTGAACATTGGAGTATTTTGAGGTTTCGTTTGCAGGCATAAATCAAAAACTGAAGATTTAAAGAATATTGCATTTGGAGCAGCCTCTACGAGTAGGCCTACGAATCATAATTCACACTATGACTTGTAATCATGCCTCGTAGAGGGAAACAGTAAGGACTAAAAGTTGGCACACACACTTCGAGCCAACCTTACAATTCATAGGGTCTTCAACTATTCGTAAGTGGGGTTCGTAGTGCCCAGGTATGGATTCCAATTTTTCTAAGTGTTGAGGTTTGCTGCGAGACTAGGACCTACGAGTCATAGAAAGCCTTATAACTCATAGTCAAGGGCTCATAGACCTGATCTACATAATTTTTTAAGTTGGCCCAGTTTGGTATATTAGGGGTCAAATATTCATTTGACCCTTTATTTCCCTCTCTTGAACGCTTTTCCTCCCCCTAAAATTTCCCCAACTCCTTTTTCTATTGTTTTTGTCACGCCCCATCGAATTCTAGCAAGTTTTTCCAAGAACCCATTAACTACGGTTTTGGCTCCACCATATCTCTCTCATTACATCTTCATTTCCTCATTTGGTATGTTTCTTTAATTGATTTTGGCACACTTATGTAATGAACTCCTGATATTATAAAATGATTGTGTATTAGATGATCATAGTTAATATACCCATGAGAAAATAATTGTGTATAAGTATGAGAGTTATGGTTTGGTTGTTTGAAATTTCCTAGCATGATTTTCACTTCTGTGATTGCTCTTGTTGGATGGTTCTAATGTTGACATGCTGATCATATGATTTTAATGCATGATTTTTAAATGATTAATTTACAAACTCATGTCGAGGTTGAAATTTTGGGATATTGGTGTGTGTTCCAATATGCTAATTCATGTTACCCTTGTATGGAGTTGTTGTGAACTATCTTTGAATTTCCATTGCTATTTATTGTTGTGATGATTATGAGTTGGAGATTAGTTGATCTTGGGATGTCTTGAATGTGAATGGGGATTGTTATTTGATTGTGGGATGATGGTTTATTAGGTTGGCATGATTCATACTGGGTTTAATTGTGTGTTTGATATGACATGCTGCTTCATGTTGTTTATTTTTGTTAGACAATGATCCTTGGTTCTTGTGGGAAGGATATAGGCACCACAGGTGCCTTCTGTTTCCCGCTACAAGGATGCCCTATGACTCTAGTTTAGCCTACGAGTCATAGTGGTCCGTCGTATGAGGCAACAGTCACCTGTGGTTCCTTAACACTTACCATACGAGACCTACCCATGACGCATAGTGCCTACTACGAATCATAGTAAGGGACTTGTCGGAACTGCCTTGTTCTGAGTTATATTATATTTCCTATTATGAGCCTAGGATACGACTTATAGGTCAACCTATGAGTCATACCTGAGCCTCGTATCTGTGATCAGAATGTTACTTTTTGGGCACCTTAGCACTATGAGACTATTGTATGACTTGTAGGTCATCCTACGAGTCGTACTTGTGCCTCGTACCTGCAAATCTGTAGCTGGTTCAGTGATACCTTTTCTGTGCTTTATTTTCTTAGTTTTTAATTCTTGTTTCTTTTTCTTTTTTCTTTCCTTGCTTGTAATTGGACTATGTATGAATATGGTACTCATCATGGGTTAACAATATAATGTTCAGGTCCCGTGGCTCCGAAAAGTAGAAAAGAGGCTATCAATGCCATTGATTTGATCTAAGGATTACCTTGGATCCTTGTGTTGGGCATATAAACCTAATATTGCCTACAGTACAAACCAAACAACAAAAATTAAAATAAAAGTAAAATACAAGATAATCTAGAAATCAACACTTGAATTAATCACTAGTGAAATCAAGTGAAAAACCTAGTTGTATTCCCTGAGAATGGCGCCATAAATTTTGATGTTCACGCTCTAACAATGAAGTGGTTGCTATCAAGTATAAATCTAACTAGGGGCAAGGGTCGAATACATAGGGAATATGAGGTTTGACCAAATTGACTCACCAATAATTATTTCAAGTATAAATCAACTATATTCTCTAAAATGGGGGAGGGATTTGCAAATTAGAATGAAATAAATACAAAAACTATACTAATAATCACGAAGAGACCATCAATTTGAGGAGCAACTTAGGAATTTTGTTCCCCATGATTCACTAACTCAAATATCCCAGATAAGATAACCCTAATTGAGACATTGCATGTAGGACGATAACTTAGGTTCTTCCAGCCCTCTTGTAAAGGTGAAGGTCAAATTTCACCATGGTGCTTGGTCGACAACCATGGTGTGCTAACTATTGCTTACCCATTATCCCAATCAACCTCTCTTTGATTGGGTTTGGTTGATTCAAAGATAACACATCAATCGAATTCCGTCACTAATTTTCTTTTCCTATTCATCACTACATTGGTCGGGATCATGACCCTAGGCGGGGTTTGGTGTTGGCGACCACCAAACAACAAGCATTATGAAGGAAAATGGATAATACATGCAAGTAGCCAATCAAAGAAATGCAAATAATCTAGGTTATTAGAAGCTAGATACTCATGGTTTCCACAACCCCAATTTGTGGGGGTTTAGCTACTCATAACTAGGGAAAAATCACAAAAAAAAAACATAATTATGAAATTACCCAAAGAAAATGAAGAACAAAAACCACCTTATGTTGAAATCACAAGCTTGAAGAATGGAGTTTGATTACAAGTGATTTTAAATCCCCCAAATTGGGTCTTCAAAGTAAAACTCTAAGTATATACACTAAACCCTAGAAAAAGCTCTAAAAAATATCCTCTAGAATTCTTGCAAATCTGATCTATAAAGTAGTGTATCCCTTTGAAACCCTAACTTAAACTATTTATACTATTTATAAAAAGGACCTAAAAAAATATAAGAGATGTTTGGTCGGCAATAGTTACGATTCATAAAATAACTCGTAGGGTGACATACGAGTCATAATCGAACTTTCATAGTTAACACTTGACATTTTGTATTTAGCTACTACGATCCATACTATGAGTCATGGTTTGGTCTACAACTCGTACTCTGGGCTCGTATGGCTAACTTTAATTTCTTAGATTTTGATCTTTTTAAGTTTTTAATCACTATGACCAGCTCCTACGACTCATAGCTTGGACTATGATTCGTAGTGAGTCTCTAGATCTTTAATTTTAACAAAATCTGCTATTTTTTCTAAAAATCAGGCTAACTTGTATTTTTTGCAAAAACAAACACAAAAATACATAAGAACCATAAAAAGTCACATTAAAAACTTGTAAAATCTCTTATTTTATACATCAAATGTGTTGTATTTTGATTGCACATCACCTATCAGAGATAATGGGAAGACACGAAGTCCCATAACATTCATAAAAAAATTTTGTATTCCTATTAAACTTTTATAGATAAACACAACATTATGTAGATGACCATGTGAATCCTCTAATGGTAGGCCCACAAACAACCCATGATTCTGCAACATCTGAAGTAACCTACTCGGAACCACAAACTTTGTACCATTCGGTAATGGTGGTACCATAACGACACTAGTCGCATCCATAGCCATAGGATTCAGCTAATATTGATCCATTGATAAGATTCGGCATTGAAGTCCTATGGCTATCGATCAATGTCCTCAAGAGGAGGTGGTTTTAAGTTATTCGCATTCTCATTCTCTCATTTTTTAGGCTAAAGTAGTCATTGTCAAGATATATAACCTAACCAAGGTTAGGATCGATCCCACAGGGAATATGGTAGACTTAGAAGAATTTAAAGCAATTCGGGGTGGATTAACCAACTTATCTCCCCAAAAAGGGAGGGGTTTTATAACAACTATGAAAAATCATCCTAAACTAAGACCAAAGTGAAATCAGTTTGAAGAGTAACTAGGGTATTTTGTTCCTCATGACTTTCTAACTCAGTGTTACTAGATAATCGAATTTTTTTCACGTATGTAGTAAACCCTTTGATCCAGATGAGAAGCAAAGTTCTCTATGTGATTTGATCCATCCCTGCAATGTAACATTACTAACCCTTACCTATTGTTCAAGTATAACCTCTCCTTGGCCCTACTAGGTTTATTAGATGAGAAACATCAATTGAATCTTATTATTTAATCTCTTTTCCTATTTAAACCAAAGAGAATTAATTCGTACATGCATGCATACTTTTCAAAAATTACGAATTATCTGGTTTTACCTTGTTACATCTTCATGGTTACCATAAGCCTAATTGTGGATATAGCTACTTATGATATGTGTAGATATAAGAATCATGAAGTTGAATAACATAATTGAGCACTTACACAAGAGAATTAATCACAATGAATCCAAATGTTTCACCAAGAATCACCAGATTGAATTAAAAGTATGAAATAATGTTTCACAAGTTTTTCTCTCAAGCTCTCCACTATTCTCTACTATTACATAACATCACTTATGAAAAATAACCTAAAAACCCATTTATTGTCTTTAAAATATAAAACCAAAATATATTAGGAGAACTTGGTCGGCATACTCTATAGGTACTTCTACGGGTCGTATAATGTTTTACGACCTATAGTCAAGCTTTTGCAGATTGCTTTCTCAAATCTAATGCTGACTTCTACGACGCCATTCTACAACCATATAAAGTTTTCTGCCCATAAGGGGTTTCGTCTGATGACTTTTCAGCAACTTCCCACTTTAGACTTCTACGACACCATTCTACAGCCATATAAAGTTTTTGGCCCATAAGGGGTTTCGTCTGATAACTTTTTAGCAACTTCCCACTTTTGATCCTCAAGGCACGACACAAAGTCTAGGCTCGTATAATCTTCTATGACTTGTCTGCATGTTCATAGACTTAACTTTAGAAAATTACTCTTCACTGGAATTTTGTATGAAACTAGATCTATGACCCATAAAAAGGCCTCGTGAAACTTCATCTTCAGCAAAATCTGCACACTTAGCCTAAATCATGCCAACCCTGTAATCCTGTAAAACAAATATAAAAATACATCAAATTTACTAACATCACTTTGAGAACACAAATAATTCAAAGTTTTTAAGCATCAAATATGTTGTATTTTGGCAGCACATCAGTTTTCAAGTCTTATATTAATATGCTTAAGGTGGTATTTACTTTGAAGATCCAAAAACACTATCTTTATGTGGTACATGTTGATGTGTTCACCAATCATAAGAGTTTATATTGTGTTTATCTAAAGGGACCCAAATTTGAGGCAACAAAATAGCTTAAACTCCTAGAAGATTATGACATGAATATGCTATATTATTTCGACAAGGTAAATGTTGTGGTCGATGAACTTAGTATAGTTTCCATGGGATGTATGGTTCATGTGGAGAATAGTAAGAGGGATTTAAGGATCCTCAAGATAGGAGCCTAGAAAGTGCAGAAAAGTTGGGTTAGAAATAATCATGAGTTATTTCAGAAAGCCAAGTTCATGGCCTGTGGTTCAAACCATGAGCTATAAACTAGGTTCGTGGATATTGAAATTTTCTAAGTACAAAGTAATCTGCTAAAACCATCTATAACTCATAGAATGAAACATGGACTATAGAATAGGTTGTAGGTGCGAGTTCCACACATGAAGGATATTTAGAGTTTCTAGAAGCAAACCCATGACTAACAGGATGACCCATAGTCCCTTTTATGATCCATGGTAAGCTTTTGTGAATGGTGTCCAGAGAAGTGGAAATTTCACTAAATGTGGAATGACTCCACGAGACCATCTACAACCTGTGGATTGAAGTATGGCCCACGGATAGGGGTTTCATGGTTGGTCGCTTGTAAGCAGTCTCTGAAGATAGGAAAAGAAGAATAAGATGATGAGAACCATGACTCATGGTTCAGTCCATGATCCATAATTGGAGTCTCATGGTTCTTGTCTAGCAGTTTTAATGAAGGCAATTTTTGTTCTTTCTATCAATCTTAAATATAAACTATGTCATTTTTGTGACTCTTTAAGCCCCTAATCAGATCAAAAAGCCCTAAAATCACAATTCCTTTTCATTCTTCCACTTTCACAAATTCTCTAAGGAAAATATCCACTCCAAGAACAAGGAAAGAAAGCTAGGGTTTTCAAAGATCTCCTCCATAACAACAAGTTCCTTCTTCATAGGTTTATCAAGGTATCTGAGTTGATTTGTAGGTTTCCTTCTACCCACAAAGTCCTTGAATGAAAGTATTTACCTTTTCTTTAAGTTCATTGATACTACTTGCATACTAATGTTGATTTAATGATGTTTTATTTTATATTATGCCTTCAATGTTACCATGTAATGTTATACCAAGTATTTTAATGAGTTTTTAGTCATGGGTGATGACCCCAATGAGTTGATTTTTGAATAAAGATAAGCGGGCTATCATCTACAACCTGTGGATTGAAGTATGGCCCATGGTAAGGGTTTCATGGTTGGTCACTTGTAAGCAGTCTCTGAAGATAGGAAAAGGAGAACAAGATGACGAGAACCATGACTTATGGTTCAGTCCATGACCCATAATTGGCGTCTCATGGTTCTTGTCTAACAGTTTTAATAAAGGGCATTTTTGTTCTTTCTATCAATCTTAAATATAAAATGTCATTTTTGTGACTCTTTAAGACCTTAATCAGATCTAAAAGCCCTAAAATCACAATTTCTTTTCATTCTTCCACTTTCATAAATTCTCTAAGGAAAATATCCACTCCAAGAACAAGGAAAGAAAGCTAGAGTTTTCAAAGATCTCCTCCATAATAATAAGTTACTTTTTCATAGGCTTACCAAGGTATGTGAGTTGATTTGTGGGTTTCCTTCCACCTAAAAAGTCCTTCAATCAAAGTATTTACCTTTCCTTTAAGTTCATTGATACTACTTGCAGGCTAATGTTGATTTCATGATGTTTTATTTTATATTATGCCTTCATTGTTAACATGTAATGTTATACCAAGTATTTTCGTGAGTTTTTAGTCATGGGTGATGACCCCAATGAGTTGATTTTTGAATAAATATAAGCAGGCTATCACTACATGTTTTGAAGAAGCACATTACCCCTATGATCATACATGATTCTTATGATTTATGAGTTTTTCCTAAATAACGATTTATCCCTACTAAGTTGAAGCCAATCCTAGCATGTTATATGATGATAAATAGGGCTCAAAAGAAAGGTTTTAAGTTGATGATTTGTCAAAGATATAAGCGTGTCAATAATGACCCTAGTGATGTCTATGATTGTCCCCAATATAAAAGGACAATTCTCCCTTAGTAGTTCCTTAAGATTCAAGCTACTCTTGAGATTGCTACTTATGATTTTAAATTTCATTATTTGACTAAGCTTCTGTACAATACAATTATTTGGGATGACTTAACATTGAATGAGGAAATAAGGTAGGGTTTGGCAAGGGAACCTTAGAAGCAATGCTTTGCCCCATTAATTATGTACAACCATAAGAGCCTTTGTATGTAGGTTAATGGATATCTATACGCCAATTATGATATATGAGGATGCATCCTAGGCGATGAAGTTCCACCCAGCAAGTGGACTACTCGTACTAATGTAGGGGGTTATATTAGATTCCATGTAATAGCTTACATGGTGTTAAAGTTTGCTTGTGGTCTATTCCCACAATGTCTATGATCAATGTCTTCATTCCATCACATGTGTTTCACTTATGTGTTTCCTCCATTCATATTGATCATTATACATTGTGCATGCTTAAGCTCAGGTTAATGTTGCCTTTGCCATTCCATGTAATAAAGTCTCTAACTTATGAATAATGTCATTACAATTTCTTACTTGCATTGCATCTTACATACTTAGTACATTCCAAAAGTACTAACACATATTTTGCCTACATGATGTCACTATGTAGGGACCGACGCTCCTCCTCCCCCAGTTTTTGGCTTGATCTTTTGACCCTTCAAGATTAGTATTGTTGTGTTGAGCCCTTTGTTTGGGACTCTACCTATTTTCCTTTCTTGCTATGTATTTTTAGGCATGATGTATATTTTGGTTGCTAAATCGAAGGCTGTTGATTTCTATGTTCAAATTCGGAATCATTTCACTTTGAGGGAAAATAATTGTTTATCAGTTCTCATTTTTTTACATTCTAGATGGTATGTTTATTGACAATATGAATGTTTCAAGATGTTGCTTTTATTCAAAAGTTATCCCATCGACCCTATTTCATTTATTTTCACAAAATGAATGAGTTTGTGCTATTAATGCTCAATACATTAAGATAGCTTGGCTGAGGTGCTTACGGGTGTCTCATCACTATGTTACGGCTAGGACTTAGGCTTGGATCATGACAAACTTGATATCAAAACATAAGGTTTTAAAATATTTCTCGGATGTTGATGTGCTGTTAAAATACAACACATTTGATGCCTAAAACAAGGAATTTTACAAGTTCTTAATGCGACTTTTTATGGTTTTTATGTGTTTTTTTATTGTTATTGTACAATAGATTGGTTGGCATGATTTTGGTAGAAAATTGTAGATTTTGCTGAAATACAGAACATACAAGCCATCCTATGAGTTGTAGCCTAAGCTATGAGTCATAAGGTGCACTCATAGCAAGAAACAGTAAGATAAATCAGGAATCTACTAAGTGGAGGTCAACCTCACGAGGACACTCTATAAGTTGTAGGCCTCATTATGACTCGTAAAGGTGGGATCGTAGCAAGAAATAATGAGCTAAAAGTTTGGACCAAGAACTGAATGCCTAGACTACGAGAGGAGCATACGAGTCATAGCCCAAGTAATGACTCGTAATAGTGGGTTGTAACAGTCAAGTCCAAAATGCCAACTGATGAATATGAGACCCCAGTTACGACCACCCTACGAGTCTTCCCTGTGCGACATATCTGCTGCCAGCTGTCTTTTCTATTTGATTTTTAGGGAGAAATTGTAAATA
>DF369534.1:0-11267 GCA_000787875.1 Solanum virginianum
AATGCTACATAAATGCTCATCTGGATTCTGAAATTCTGCAGGACCATAGTTCTCTTGCAAAGCTATAACAAGGTCCTCCCAATATAATAGTGTGCGCTCACTGTTAATCCATGCAAAGAGATCAAGCGCATCTCCCTCCAAATATATGGCTGCCACATCTACCTTTAGATCACCAGGAGTTTGATAGTACCGAAAATACTTTTCAGGCTTCAAAATCCAGCCACGAGTATGGCTGCCACATCTACTTTTAGATCACCAGGAGTTTGATAGTACCGAAAATACTTTTCAGGCTTCAAAATCCAGCCACGAGGATCTCTTCCTTCAATCGAGGAAATTCCATCTTTGCGTGTGGCCTATGAGATTGATTCTTCAACCACCAAGGCATATTCACTTCAACATCGACATCTTCTTCACAAGAAGACCTCCTGGTATCACGAGGACCGCGGGTGCATTCTGGACCCTTTCCTTTAGCAGATGTACTCGGATTAACATCAAATTGAGTATCACTGGATTGGGCCTTCACTGCTGCATCTAATGCTTCCAAACATGATGTTATAAAGGCTAACTGCTGGACAATTTGATCATTAGAGGGCTCACTAGGATGATTGGTGACTGGTTGTGGTCGCGGTTCGTTAGAAGAACGTGTAGATACCACCATCCTGGATCGCTCAGATACCAAAATGATAGGAACTAAAATGAAACAAGATGAGAATGTAACTTTACTGGTTAAATAAAGTGCAAGAATCTTAAACACTGCATTAACCAATAATTATGTCCATATAGAGTGGACAAATCTCCAGATACAAATAATAATACTTTTCTTCTACAGAATCCTCCTAAATACACATATTTATATTCCCCTAAGTAGTCATACTTATACTAAATACTAAAACAACTCCTAACAGATAGAGACAGAAGCAGTTATCTCCACGTGCTTGTTTAGATTTTCTTCTAGAGTAAGTCCGTAATGGAGCATTCATATCAAAAGGTTTCTTTATTTGACATTGGGCAAATGACTAAAGTAAGCAGAAAATGACATTGAATTCGATCCCCAAACTCCTAGGGCATTATCCTTTTCTGATCCTAAAGAAATAGTTTAGATGAACTGAAGCAAATACCTTTATGTCTCACGTAAAACTAATGCATCCCGATAAGCATGTTGAGCTAACATACAAAGTTAAAGTCATATACTTAACATCCTTCAACCAACCCATAAATATATTTCCCAACGAGCTTAGAGAATTCCTCCAAAGACATTTTGTTCAACCTCTTTCTTTTCTACTTTGGCGATATAGAATGCTATATACACACGCACCTACAAGGTTACTTTAGATAGCTTGTATTTTCTATATAAAATTGGCATCCCCATTCTAAGGTTACTTAGTATTTAGGTCGTGAGTTCCAACCATAGCAGTCTATACTCCCATCGCACGTAAGAACATATGTTTCTCTCAGTTCCTTCTCTCCTTATTTAACTAAAGTTGATGACACAGTAGTGAAATCCAAGCAAAAGGAAAGATCAAGCTACCTTTAACATTAATTAGGACTGCTCAACCTATCTTTTGGATTAAGGCAAAGTTGATCCATTGATTTGATGATTCTGTATCTCCAATTCCCGAGCAATGTGCAATTACAATCTTAGTAGCCTTTATTCCATTCCCACATGGGAACATAGGGTCCCCCCAACCCCAACTTTTTGCTCTCCTAGCTTAAACTAAAGAACTAGATTTTTAACTATAAGTAGCACTCTAAGAACTCTATCTATCTTTGGATTATGGCATCAACTGATTTAATGATTCTGCATCTCTAGTTCCAGAGCAATATGCTAGATAATTTTAGTCATTAAACAGTTATATAAGTTGACCACTAGCTCCCAAAATCCCACTTCTAACCAATACAGCACTGACAAGCAAAAACCCTAGCAATACCCTTACTCTCATTCACATGCAGAATTGGCCAATTCTACTAAACTACAAACCCTAACTAACGTAATTAACTAAAAACAACACAAAAGTGCTCTAACTTTACTGAAGTTTACCTGATTAAGTATAAAGCTCTTGCCTTGACGAGCGCGACCACAAACAGAGACAATACCAACAGGCTCTTTGACGAGTTGAAGTACCGCAAGGGCCGCTGGATCGATCTGGAACTTCCCTTTCTCATCGCAATACACGAAACGAATCGGCCTCGCCGGACCGGTGGCAATGTTGACGGAGGAGCGAAGAGAGGTCTGTGGCGGCGACAGAGATGGAGAAGATTGCTGCGGCAAGTCTCCGGCAGAACCTCTTCCGAATAGCCTCTTCATTGGTGTAGCAGAGAGAGAGAATTTAATTTGAAAAAGAGGGAAAAGGAATCGATGTGAGTAATATGATTTCTTCCTTTATAAGGTGAGCAAAGTCAAGAGACGTCTTTTCAAGTTTTAGAAAAATTAATTAATTAATTTGAAGTAAAAAATAAAACATAAAAATAGTAAAAGTAAATCTTTAATTTCAAACTTTTCATAATGCATAAATCATAGTACTTAAGGAAAAAACACTACCTAATTACAATATTATTTTACTAATTAGTAATTTTGTATCCAGTTTAAATTATATACACCACTTCTTTAGATTTTAAGTCAAGATATTCATCAAAAATATAGATATATGCATTTTTAAAAATTAGTTATATTCTGGAATATAGATAAATGAGAAAAGAGGCAAGAAAAAAAGCCAGTGTAATCATATATCTAAAATATTAGATATATTCTTAAATATAAATACATAAAAAAAGAGCGAGGAAAAAAAAAAGGAGAGAGGGTGTATTCCAAATAAACATGTGCCGTGTTTGAAAATGTGATACGAAAGATAATTTCAAAAATAAAAATATGTTATTTAACCCTAAATTAGTAAAATTTATGCTATTTGCTCTAATGAAATTTCACACTTGCTACCCAAAAGCCTTGTGGTATCCCAAAAGAAAGATTAGGCTAATGTAGATAAAAATCGCCACAAGCCTTGTATTGGCCCAAGAGGAGGTTGGCCAAAATTTTTTTAAAGAGGAATTTTCACATATAGCTACTTAAAAAATATTTTACTTATATTTAATGATTATAGTTTGAGTAATAATATTTTATAATTCTAGTTATAATAATATTTGTGTATTTAGTTATATAATTCTTGCCGTCTTTATAGAATTCACAATTTTTGTATAGCACTTATATAATTCGCTATACAATTTGCAGTTTTTGTATGTCATTCATATATTTTGCTATGCAATTCACGGACAAAGTTTGTATAATTCTCTATAAATTCACAGTATTTATATATTTTGCTATACAATTCGTGCAACGTTTGTGTAATTCGCTATACAATTTGCAGTGTTTATATATTTCTTTATACAATTCGTCTAGTGTTTGTATGATTCATTATACAATTCGCAGTGTTTGTATATTTGAAATAACTTGCTATATAATTTGATGTACAAATTCAAACTGTTATTATAAAATAATGTTAGTCCCCAGTCATAATTATTTCAAATTATAATTATATTAGCTAATTAACTAGTATATGTTTTCTTATCTGCGTATTTTTTCCCTTTTTAAATAACTATAGTTTGGATCATAATTATGAATAGTAATTATAATTTGTCTAATTACAATTTAAAACAATAGTTTTAAAAAGGAGAGAGACGAGCAAGATCGAAATAGATAAAGGAAAGAGATAAGTAAATTATATTTCGAATACAACTTATACGTCAATTGAAACGGAGATACATAGATCACAAATATATATACGCACACAATCTCTTCTTTCGTTCAAATTTTGCTCGCCTCTGTTTCTCAATCTCCCACATATATACATATATTAGATTTGAAATTGAAACATAGATACACATTGTATTATGCCTAAAATAAATACACAAATATAATTTGTAGTTTTTTGTGATATACAAATAAAAAAAATTGATATAGTATTTGAATATGGTATCATCCCTAAAATAAATACACAAATATAACCTGTTTCAATAAAAGTTGCATCACTTTTTTTTTTGATACATAGATATAATCTGATAAGAATTATTTTTTTGGATACACAAATATAATTTGTTGTATTAATTATAGATATAGTTTTTTCTTCTAATACATAAATACAATTGATTGTATCCACATTTATCAATCAAAAAAGATACAATTTGATAAAAAGTATATCAATTTTTCTTATACAAAGATATAATCTTTAATGATTATACATTGATACGATGGATTTGTATCAATCTAAGAAGAAGAGAAGATTCAAACATTTAATAACAAATCAGGAATCCAAAATACATTTTTTTTATATGTTGGTGTTAATCCAATAAAGAATCAACGATCAATAGCCACTCTAAAAATAAAAAAAATTAATGAAATTTCGTATTAATACAAGAAATAGAGAGGGAAAAAAAGACTAGTTCACGCAATAAATTATAGAGAGGCGGGGAAGGAATGCGAGAGGGAGAGAGATCAAGGAAAGTGGCAAGCAAAAGGGGAAGAGAGAGGAGAAATTTGATACAAAATCTTGAGTGTCTCTATACATATAAGCATGTATGCACATATAACTTTATATAACCTAGAGAAAAAGTTTGGTTTTAGAGTTTATGATTTAATGCTTTCAAGTTTTACATGATACTATATATGAATATGGTGATGAATGTTTATGGTAAAGGAAATGTGATATGTGAATATTCTTTCAATAATTCAAATATTTTGTCTAATATACCTACAAATAACAACTTAAAATTTGATACATTTTAACAAGGTCCATCATGTCAAAGTTGGCCCATCATACTTTTCTACCTATTCTTCGGATCATGTCTTCTATGAGTTGCAGATACGTCATGACCTTTTAACTACCTCAATCCAATATCGTATCTATCTATCTTTACCTCTCTTTGGACCTATTAAAGTCAATCTATCAGAATTGTTGTGTATCTCCTTCACATGTTTGAATCATCTAAATCTCGTTTTCCTCATCCCGTCTACCATAGAAGTCTCTCCCACCATATCCTGAATATCATCATTCATAATTCTCTCTCTTAATATGACCATTCATCAACCTCAGCATCCTCATTTTCGTTACTTTCATTTTCTGAACCTGTGTAGACTTGGTCATCTAGTACTCTACCTCATATTATATAATTGGTCTAGCTATCACTTTATAAAATTTGCTTTTAAATCTTATTGATATATTCTTATCACATGCGACACCAAATAAAGTTAAAATTTTTATCTAAAATTCATATAAAAAAAATGATTTTCCAATATTATTAACTTTTTAATACTCTTGTTTTTAATGTATAATAATGTTCTCCAAGAGATACAAAGTATTTTCCATTGAAACTACTAGAATATGAAGACTTATTCATTTGGAAACTTTTTGTAAATTAATAAAATGTCTTGTGACGCTTAAATGGGGCCATTAATGAATATTCTTCACTCACAAGTTTGTAGTATTACCTAATCACACTTTGAATGGTCCATAATTAGTTGCACTTTCTTGAGAAAATTGGGATAGCGGTGATGAAAAACTTGTCAATTAAAAAGAATGATAAGATATTCCCGGGATTAACTTATTCCGAGATTAATAATTAACGCTGAGATAAGATATTTAGAATAATAATCTCAGGATAAGTTATTCTGGAATTAAGTAAGTAAAAATGCAAAAATATCCCCTTTTAAACTCTCTTTTATACATTATTTTATATTCATGTATATTAGCATAATTTTTAATAATATTTATAATAACATTCACTATCTTAATTAATTGTTATTTTTATGATAACATATTTTTCTATTAAAAATTATATTTGAACTTATGAATATATATTATAAGTTGAACTTATTTGTCTAATACTTATGTTTATCTATATTTTGCTTTCTCTTAAAATGTTCACTTCACTATTAAATTACATGTTTTAAATTAAATAATTTATTACTCACTTAAAAGTTGTATTTTATATACCAATTAAAATGTAGATAACTTTAAAATTTAATAATAATTTTTTACTTTAACAAACTTAAACGCAAATTTTATTTTTAAGCTAAATAAGATGCGTGAAAGTTTTATTTCTAAGCTAAATAAGATAAAAATTTTATTTAAAACTAAATAAGATGGATATTTTATTTTTAAGCTAAATAAGATTAAGGTTTAATTATAAAATACATGACATAATCATGAAAAATGCATACACAAAATTATTTATGTTAAATAAGATGAAAATTTTATTTTAAGAATGCATAGCTAGAGGTTGCAAAGAGAATATTTAAAAAAAAAAAATTAAACAAGGTGAAAGATATTTTTGTAAACAAACAACTTATTCTTAGAAATTATGTAATAATGTATTATGAATATGACAAACCAAATAAGCAATAAAAATTACTCTCAGCGTAAATAATCTCATCATAACTTATTCCAATATAACTTATCCCAATGTAACTAATCACATCATAACTTATATCAAAATCAAACAACCCCTTAATCTTAATGGAGGAAAAAATTGAGTTAAATTTTGAATATTTAAGTGTTTCAACAGAGAAAAACTTAGAGCACAAATAAAGGATGAGATCATTTGCTATTGTATGAGGCAAATAGGTCTTAGGAGCATTTTAAAGTTCATTTATTCAAGTTTAGAGGTGTTTATACTAGCCATAGTTCAAGAATAGATGTAATAATTGCCGTCAAATTTGAGAGGTTTTCACCATTTTATATTATTTAATTATCATTAACTTTAAGAGAATAAAAAAATGCTATTATCTATTTAATTAATAAATTAATATAAGTGAAAAGACACAAAGTCATTATTGAAGTTATCTCAAATTTTTAAATAAATATTTTAACTATGCAGACGTCCTATTACCCCACAAAATTACTAAATTCCATTGTAAATAGACTATTTGACCCATTTTCTCTTTATGTTTGTGAACACGTTGATGCCGCCTGTGAAAGTCGCATTTTGCTTTCAAAAACTAATTAAAAAGTGTCATGTTTTAGTAGTTGCTCTATGAATTAACTATTTTATTTTTAAATACATCATTTTCCCCAAATTTTCAAAAAAACCCTTAGTTAAATATTTTTTTTTTTTAAAAAATAGCATTCTCTCTAATGAAACTAACTCAAAAAGATAAGAATTCAATTTAATTTATGGTCGAGAAAGTTAATTTGAAGTCATTCAAGATTTAATTTCTTCTTTATTATTTTTTTAAAATTTGAAAAATCTCAAGAATATTAATCATATTCTTCTTGAATGTTGAACAAAAGAAATTTTAAATTTCTAGATAATAATAAATCTGAGTTGAAATTTTGTGAATTAACTCCGACGAACCACCACCAATTGACAGCCTCAAACCCATCTCTGACCAACTAACTGTTGCAACCACTACACTTTGCTCTCCTTCAGTGCCAAACAATCACTTGAAATAGCCAATAAAACTCAGCTGTTCTCCTTTCCCTATATCATCTCCGGCAAGCTAGGGAACTTCGAGCTCGCATAACTACGAATAAGACCCATTTTTCATCCCTTTTCTCCTTCGCTACACTAGAAATCCCCACCAATAGCTCTCCATATGACCCGTTAAACCACAGAACCAAACTGTTTATATAGATATTTAATAATTTTGCAGGGTAATAAGCCATTCACAAAGTTAAGATATCTTTTTAAAATTCGAAACAACTTTAATGATGACTTTATATTTTTTTCTCTTAATATAACTGCATCATCTTCTTAATCATATATTCCTTCTGTTTCAAATTAATTGAATTTTTGAGGAAATGCACACATATTAAGAAAAACACTCAAAGACAAAATTTCAATCATACTTCCCACTATTGCCTTTTGTGAAGTCATAATTATGTAGTGTAATTTATCTTCTAGAAAATAGAAAACTTCAATAAATGAAAGGATAAATATGAAAAAAATTTCAAACATTTATCTTGAATTTTGAACAATTCAATTATTTTGAACCTTAAAAAAAATATCAAAAATTTAATTAATTTGGAACGAAGGAAGTAATAATCAATAAATTTGGTAAAGACAGTTATGGTTGACTTGGGGACGGTGAACATGACCACTGTTCCTTCACAATGAGCTCATGGCCAAAAAAAAAAAAATACTGTAATAGTTTAGTCTTCTTCTTTGTACATCATTAATATTTATTTATTTATTTTAATTTTAAAAATAGTTTTATACGTGAAAGATCTTCATTTTTACATATAAAAAATCTGAGAGGATTGTTTTCTTCTATTCATTTTATAAATGAACAAAATATCTTAATTCCTCAGCTCTTTTAAATGGTAACCTATCGAATCGAACTATACAAAATCAATTGTAGAATTCTATATAATCTATAATTGTATCGATAATTGATAAAATTGCAAGTGTTTTTTCTTTGATCTTTAATTTTTACTGTTTAACAATTAAATTTATGTTTAGGAAAATATATGTTTTTTAAAAAACTAATCATGGTAGGTATAGTGTATAAAATATTATGATACTTAAATATAAATTTATATTTTAATGAAAAAATTATTTATTATGACATAGAAAAATTAAAAGCCAGTGGAAGTGCATATGACCCCAACTAAATGGGTAGGCTGCTAAACAATTTGTCAATTAGCAAATATTCTCAACTCACAAGTAGTATTATGTAATCACACTTTGAATGGTCAAATATGCAATTAAGCATATTTAATTTTTGATAAATTAAATTATGTTTTTTTTCTTGTTAATATCCATAAATTTATCATAATTATTAGCTCAAACACATATCGATCCTTTTAATTAGCTCTAATCTTATTTTAATTGAACACAACATTATGTATAATTTCGTTCTTATTACACAACATTTGTGTTATAATTTATTCTATCTTCTCCAGACTTCACTTATGGGATTTCACTGGGTATGTTATTGTTGTTTTATTTTATTTTTGGGAATAATATAAAATATACAATATATATATTCTTTACGTGACAAATAAAATATACAATCTAATTACATCATTACGTTCGCCATCACAATCGTAGTTGTAATCTATAATTTTGGTAAGGACTATTAAAGTTGACTTGAGAACATAAAATTTAGAACCTTCTTTGTTAAATTTTGAAAATTAAGTCTACTGTATAATTATTTTTAATTAATTTTAAAATTCTTTGCTTTTATCCTTAATAAAATAATTTACAATCACATAAATATTTAAAAATTATTTTGAGCCACAAATTTTATAATTTTTTCTTTTTTTAGCTACTGTAACAAATCAAATAATATCGAATAAATCGAATCAGATAGATGAAAGAAAGTGAAATTAGCATATCATGTTCAAGATATTATATCAGTGTCTCTTTGTTGACTATTATAGGCAATGCTTAAGTCAACAAAACATATAAATTAAATAAAATTAATTTAACAAAATTATATAATGAAACTCTTAAGGTTTTTGCCATTTATTAAATAGATGGCGCTCTTTTTTTTTTTTAAGTTCGTCTTAAAAAGAATGTTACATTATTGTAATTTAAAATATTTTAATTTTAATTTTTTTATTCTTAATAAAATAATTTAAAATCACACAAATATCTCACGATTGTCTTCGACATCAAGTTTTAAAAGTCTTATCTCTTATGTCCCATTTTATGTTGTACGCCGTCTCAAAAAGTATGTCACCTTAGCTTTATTTGAAAATAATTTAACTTTAAAATTTTAATTTTTACCCTTATTGAAATAATTCCCAATTGCACAGTGATCTAAAAATTAGTTTAAACCACAAGTTTTGGACGTCTTCCTCTTTTTGTTAAACACGATGTCAAATCAAAGAATGTTACATAAAATATAATGGAGAGGATATTTTTTTCTTAAATACCATGCTAAATCAGACGATTAATACTATGAGAAGAATGGAATAATAGGTATTTCGAGAAAGTATGACATTGTAAGAATAAATTTCTTGATTTTTTTTGAGTCGCTGATTTTTACCTAATAAAAAGAGAATATATAACATTTAATTTGACTAGGTAAGACATTAAAGCCATAGGGCCCCAACTTCTTTTAGTATTGGCACTAATTCACCGGAAATATGTGTTGCCACCACTTTTTCCAGTCCTCCGAACAAATTTCCTCCGACGAAAACCGTCGGCAACTCCATCGTTCCACCACTACCACTACTGCCACCACCGCCCACGATTATCGACAACTCCTTCTTCACATCATCTTCATCTTCATCGTTCACTTCGAAAATCGTAGGGTTAGCGCCTAACCCTAAAAGTAAGTTTTTTACAACATGGCACATGGAACAACCACGTATCGCTACGACGATTATCGCGTTTTCTGAGACACATTTCGCTACCCTAGTAGTAGTGATGAAGGAATTTTCGTTTCGTGATCTCATGTTACCAACGTATTTGGTCTCGTTGCTCTCACCTACACAATCAAAATATACGTTAAAAAAAATCATTAGAATATCAGAAAGATAATCAAACACATTCAACTTAAATTCTGAATCAGCCTCTTCAATAATTACCTGAACGTGAGTTGAAGATGGTGCAACCATCACTAGAGGTGGCGGAGGAACTACCGCCTACCGTGGTGGTGGTGGTGGTGGTGTTGGTGGTGGTGGTGGAAGAAAGGCAATTTCTATATGGTAAAGTGTGTTGCATGGTTGGAGGAGGGGGGAGGGGGGAGGGAAGAAAAATGGAAAGTGAAGTGGTGTATATATAATTGAAGTAGAATACCTAACGTCAATGGCTATGACGTGAGATCAAACGTTATGTTTACTATTTGGTACGTTTAAATATAAGATTAATTTATTGGGCAATTTCCAAGCCAAGTGGAGGCCTTTAGTGGCGTGTTGTTGACCCATTGGTTTAGTTTAGGTTTAAGCTAGAAAAGGTTTTGAATTCAATACTACTTAATCACAATATCAATCACTACTAGTATGCTATATTTTGGAAAAATATGTTTATATAGAGGTTCAAACCTTAGAAAAAGAATTAAAAAAAAAAGGTTGAACCAATACACCAAAGAGATATCAAGTAGTGTCATTTTGTTTTATGCATGGTAATGAGTAATATATATACTAGAAGGTCCGGGATTCAATGTTACGATCTTATTGTATTTAAGTAAAATTTTATATACCTATCATTCTTAAATAATTATCAAGTTTTCGAGGTTGTTTCCTGAGAGTCGATTTGGTTATTTTAAAAATAAATTAAGATTAAATTAAGTTAATGTTTTACTGTTCAAATCTAGTTTTTCAAAAGAT
>DF369533.1:5959-17862 GCA_000787875.1 Solanum virginianum
TTGCCATATCATGTTTAATCACCTCCCCCCAGTACTTCTTCGGTCTACCTCTACCCCTCTGTGTAGCTCCTAAAATTAACCTCTCGCACCTCCTAACAGGAGCATCAGTACTCCTTCTCTACACATGTCCAAACCATTGCAGTCTCGCTTCCCTCATCTTATTGGCCATTGGAGCCACCTCTAGCTTCTCTCGAATGGTCTCATTCCTGACCTTTTCACTCTTGGTATGACCACACATCTATCACAATATCCTCATCTCTACAACATGCATCTTTTGGACATGTGCCTTTTTTATTGGCCAACATTCCACCCCATATAGTAAAGATGGTCTAACCACCAATATATAGAACTTACCTTTGAGTTTAGGAAGAATCTTTTTATCACATAGTACTCCAGATGCAAGCCTCTATTTAGTCCATACTGCCCCAATATGATGTGTGACATCATCATCGATATTGCCATTATTCTGGATGATGAACCCCAAATACTTAAAGTTTTCCCTCCTGGGGATCGGTTGAGTGGCAAGCCTCACATCAATGTTTGCATCATCCCTGTCAACACTGAATTTGCACTCCAAGTATTCATTTTTGGTCTTGCTCAATTTGAATCCTTTAGACTCCAAGGCGTGTCTCCAGGCTACTCTAAGTCTCCTTCCACCATTCTTACCCAAGTTTTGGCTCCATCATACATATCCTTAATCGCCTTGATATATGTTATTGGGATATCTTTCATCTCTAAACAGCTCCATAGGACATCCCTTGGGATGCAATGCAACAAGAAATAGGCAACATAGTTAAAATGCATATTTATAAGCAAGGGATACGTTGGAAAGTAACTCTTAAAACATGCTTGACCTCTAATAGTGATCCTAACTTGAACATGACATGAGTATATCTTAAACATGCTTGACCTCTAATACATAGCCTAACTTGAACATGAGAGAAGCAATAATAGTACATGAACCCTTGTTTTAATATGAATGGCTCACAAGAATTAAATATCTTGGATTAGGGCTTAACTTGATACTTGCAAAATCATGGATAACTTTCATGAATTCAATACATAATTGAAGCGCTTAAACATCACTAAGTCACTTGACTTGTAAAATCTTGCAATAGCCCATCAATGGCTTAAGAATTCTTGTCATGTAATTTTATCAAACACTTGGTGGGCATACATGGACACGTGCTCAAAATCATGCAAATTCAAGAGTATAGATCATGAAATAGTAAGATTAATGCATTTTAAAATCATTAAAATCAGCCCACTAATATCATAGTAAAACCCCATCTTGGCTATCATGAATTTCACATCAAAACTTCACAATAGTTCATACTTTTCATAGCTTAAATCATGCATAGTCTCAATAACATAAATAAATTCATAGAATTAACTTGAAAGTAGATATTCATGAATAATCATTCAATATTTGATAAAACTCCAACATAATATAGTTCATAATTCATGATAAGAGATATCCATAGGAAATACAACTTGAAATCATGCAATTTCATAAAAGGGAAGGTTGGGCTCCATGGGTGAAGGGGACCCAATGGATGAAACCCACATACCAAAACTTGATCTTTCTTGGTATAAACTTGAACGAGACTTGAAGCTTTGATTGAGTTCTTGAGATCCATGTTGAGCTTGAAATCCTTAAATTTGAATAGAAATTTTTGTTGAAGTCTTGAGAGGTTTTAGAGAGGACTTTGTGAGTTATAGAGTTGAAAAATGGCTAAGTATAGGAGATTTTACGTTTAAATGGGCACTGGGCTATTACTCCAATGCCTCTGGATGAATAAATAAAACTGAGGAAAATTTTGTACTGGTCCGCGCCCCAGGCGCGATGCGGACTAGACGCGCACTTCAGGAAACACTAGTCCACGCCCCAGGCGCGTCACAGCCTGGGCACGGATAGACATTGGAATTGAAAGAATTTTCAAAAATTATGTTTCACTATGGGTCTTCTAAAATTCGAGTTATACCCATTTCCTACTCAATTTTGCCCTTGATCAAGAATATAAAGTCAGATTTCCAAAATCAAGCACGAATTTTGAAATATATGGAAATTACTATTTTGGGGATTCCAAAGGTACATGTGGGGCATTTCAGACAGTGTGTTTTTCTACACTTTTGCCTTATCAATGTTGTTACTTCTATTTCATTCTTCCTTTTCTCCTATTTTTCAAGATTTTTTGGGTGCTTTCTTTTCCTTTTTCAACTTTTTGCCTTTTTTTACACTTTATTTTTCTTTTAGTTCATAACTAAGGCATCATTCATTTTCTTGCACCTAGTAACTTTTTTTTGCTCCTTTTCCATGTATCACTAACTTTCCCCCAAATTTTGCGTTTTACCCTTACACCAGCCACCCTTAACTTAGGCCTTTGGCCTGAGTTGAGATGCACATTGTCGAACCTCGGAACCAGGGCCACTTTTGGCAGCCACCCTTAACTTAGGCTTTTTGCCTAAGTCAAGGTGCATAGTGTTCAAGGAAGGACCAGGGCTAAGTTCGGGATTTTACAACTAACGAGGCTAGGTCGAGTAGGTTTTAGAAAAAAAAAGGTACATATCAGGCTCAAACATTAAGAATGAGGGATATTAGACACATTTGGTTGGTTATTCAGGCTAAGTGGATTGTTATGAACAATGGTCTATGATCCTTTCCTAATCAAACTAACCTACAATCTAAATTAGAGTAATAGAGTAAGTTATGAATTGAAACACAGTACGTGAATTTAGCAAATTAGACTCACACTCACAAGGCATTGATTACACTATTAACACAGACTCTCAAATCATGCTTTTGTACCTCAATTTCACCCTCACCTATCAGAACTAACACTGTCAACATACTTAAACATGAATGTTTGCTATCTAGACTAATTAATTAAAAATTTGATGGGTATCATTTTTCATAAAAAGCATAAAAAACACATGTATGCCACAAATATTAGTACTATATGCTATCAATACTGCCTAAACATCCTAAACATATTAGTTCAACAGAAAAAAATAACCATAGGGAAAAAGAACACAGGCAAGAAAACTTAAAAGATTAAAAAATTGGGGTAGTTGTAGGCCAAGGCTACTCAGACTTCACTGAGTCCTATAACTACCCACACCCCATCGAAAAAGAGGTGCATTGTCCTTAATGCACACAATCAAAAAAATAATGTGGTCAAAAAAACATACCTAGGCACCTAAGTGTCATGAACAGAAGTACCAACACCCTTCAACTACTCGAACACACGAGCCTATCGTATATCATCCTCTTGCCTCAACTACCTCAAGATAAGCTCGAGCTCCTCTTGCTTTATCAGCACCGTATATAAATGTATCATATCAGGATCATCATCATTAATGCAAGGCCTCTTCCCAAGGAAAGGTTGTGGAAGCTTCTCAGGAGAAAATAAGTCTACCACCAGCATTGAAAGTGAAGTCTCTGGCAATGATACTAGTGTCGTCAATGTTGTTGTCATATCGGCCTGAAGTCACTAGATCTCTATCTGTAGGGCTACCAAATCTGTAGGCTAGGCCGTGCTTAACCTCTGTTCGAAGGCAACAATGCGGGCATCCATGATGGAGAGTTGGCCCTGAGTAGTAGTGACCATGTATGCCTGTATGTAGCCCTCAGACTAAGTAATAGCCTGGCGGACCCAAGGCTCAATCTACTGAACTAACTAAGTCAACTGGGACTCAGTGTGGGACAATCTTTGTTCCATGGCTTGAATAAGTACCGCAAAGACATAAACCATACATGATAAATGTTGTCTCTGATGAGGTGGCCTGTGGTACAAGAGTAGTAGTAGTGGGCCCCCCTCCACAACTTTCTCGGTCTGTGGGGGCCTCTCTTCTATGGAAGCATCAGTGGTGGTGGTGGGGTGGAACCTTAGGCGGTGGTGCTGGGGTGAATATCTCTAGCATGGGAGTTGGCTGGTACTCACTGAAGTGTCACCGGATTCTCCTCAACCTTAATCAGGCTGGCATCTAAAGTACATTGGACCTTGTTCCGCGAGTCCAGTTGGTGTAGACTCTACACCCCCAACTATAGACAGAGTTTGCAGATCAAGCATGGGAAGGGGATAGGGGTCGACCTCTTTAGGGCTACCTCATGGGTCTGCTTGGTAATGAGGCAGATAAAATCTATCTTATAGCCATCCAAGATGCTGGCAACTAGAACTGCATGCTCCATAATCAAAGTATTTTCTTCAAGCATCCGTCGAATACGTGATTCGATAACCGCCCACCAAATTTTGGCAGGGAAACTGAGAGAAGCCTTCACAATAGGGTTTGAGTAGGTGGCTACCCATGTAGGCTTTAGACCATGCTCAGCAATCAATCCGGCTATCCATCTTATCAAGCTGGGTTTGTGGTCTATATCTCTCATCACAGTCAAGTCCCTAGTCCATCCCCACTCTATGGTCTAACTCAGCTATGGATCTGGGGGCAGGGAACTCGAGCCCAAATAGCATCGGTAGATGGTGGTGTCTGAGATGTCTACTTGCTGGCCCCTCACTCTGGTCTGTATTTGCCTAGGCTATGTGAAGGGCTTCTTCCCCTTGGAAAGAGTGCTCTAAATGGTGATTGCTTAATATACATAGAACTCCCGCACCATGTTCGAGGAGTACCTCTCTTTTGATTTAGTTCGCTACTACATCCCATATTGTCTATAATGTACTGGAGATCGATGACACTGTCTATTTTGGCTGAGATGACCTGATGCTCTTCATAAATGGAGTGGACTGGCTTGCCCCCCTCAATAACCTGCACGTCCTTAATATATATGTCCTGCATGCCTACGACACACCACCAACTAGTAAGAGCATCTGTTTGGAGATAGTGATGCCCACGGTGCAGCAGAGAACTCTATCCCCGACTCATCGTCAGAGCCTGTCTCTGTGCTGGACTCCTTTCTAAATAGAGTCATCTGAATAGAGTTACTTTTGTTGTGGTCTCCCTCATCATACTGGGGAGTGATGTTCCATGAAAATACAACACATTTGATGCCTAAAACATGGGATTTTGCATGTTGTTAATGCAACTCTTTATGATTATATTGCATTTTTTTCTAAGACTACGAGAAGGCACTATGAGTCATAGACTAGACAATGACTCATAGTATGGATCATAGCAGTCTAGTCTAAAATGCCAAGTGCTGACTATGAAAGCCCAATTATGACTCATAGGTCCCCTGCAGTCGACCAGATTTTCTATTTTATTTTAAGGACCTCTTTGTAAATGTATATGCTAGTATTTTTAGTGAAGAGAATCAGATTTTAGACAATAGAGAATATTTTGTAGAGAGAATCTTTAGATTTTAGAGTAAAAACTAGGGTTTTATCTTGAAGACCCAATTTGAGGATTGGAATCACGTGTAAATCAACTTCATCTTTCAAGCTTATGAGTCAAAATTCAAGGTGATTTATTGTTCTTCGTTTTCCTTGGGTAATTTCTCAACTATGTTTATTTCATTCATTGTTTGTGGTTTTGCCCAAGCTATGAGTAGCTAAACCCCCACAACTTCGGGTTGTAGGAACCATGAGTAGCTAGCTTGAAATAACCCAGATTATTTGCATCTCTTTAGTTAAGTATTTGCATGTATTATCAATTTTCCTTCATTATACTTGTTATTTGATGGTGGCCAACATCAAACCCCACCTAGTGCCATGATCCCAACCTAGGTAATGATGAATAGGAAAAGGAAATGGGTGACAGAATTTGATTGATGTATTCTCATCTAATCAACCAAGAAGAGGTTGACTGGGACAATAGGTAATGGTTAGTTTAGCATACTATGGCTGTCGACCAAGAGCCATAGTGAAATTCGACTTGGGAGAACCTACTTTAGGATATGCTTGTTAAAGTTGAACAATTCATATTCCCCATAGAATTTGTGATCCTAGATTGCGAAGTCAAATTCGATGTCCCAACAATCCTAGAAAGGCCTTTCTTGGCCATTGGGCCAGCACTAGTGGATATGGAAGCTGGTCAACTCAAGTTTAAATTGAACGATGAAGAAGTTGTCTTCAATATTTGTCAGTTTATAAAAAGGCCAGATGATTTGAAGAATGAGATTTGAGCACTTGGTGGAGTCTGAGTAGCCAAGTTTTCCAAGTCATGTCATGATAATAAATCAGGCACTACTTGGGAGGCAACCCAAGGTTTTTGATGTAATAGTTGTAGTTGTAGTTGTAGCTTTACTTTTAGTTTTTGGACTTGTAGGTAGTTTGGTTTTACGCATTTTGTTTGTAATTTTGGATGTTGGGCTGGTTACATATAGGGTAACAGTGTGTTCACTGAAGAATGTGTAGGTACATAGCTAAGTCAACCATCCTTGGCTAAAAGGGTAGCAAGAAGTGCCTCTACCACTAGTTCTATGGGTCGTACATCACTCTACGACCCGTACACCATCTCTTAGACACTTCCAGTGATAAAGAGGTTATGCACTCCAGTCCAAAAACCAACTTTATGGCCCATTGACAAAACTACAGGTCTTGAATGGACCTCGTGGACTCCAGGTAAGTTTCCTGAGTTTTTGACTAAGTGTTGGGGTTTCTACGACCAACTCTATGAGTCGTATTTCATTCTACAACTCATAAACTGGTCTGTGAAACCTAGTCCTCAAAACTTGAGTTTGGACCTTCTACGAAACTATAATTTATGGGTTGTGAAACACTCTATGGCCCATAATCAAGGTTTTGTAGAGTTTGGGCCCATTAGCTTTTGACTAACCTAGTCAAACTATAAACAATGGGGTTAAGATATTTTGACCCCATTACTTACCCTAATTACAAAATTTACTAGGCCAAACTCCACCCCAAATCTTTTCGACCACCTATGGCAGCACCACCACTACTTTTTAACAAGCTCGTACGATAGCCTAGGGTTTCAAGTTTCTCATTACCTCCTTCAATCAATTTAATCACTCACATTGGTAACTTTTTGGTCTTTAAAACACCCATGGTTTACCAATTATTGTGTGATTAGGTTGAAAATCTTTTCAAGTATGGTTAGTTTAGACACAAACCTATGTGTCCAAATTGATATGATTGATAATTGCATTATGGTTGCCTATGCTTAAACATGTGTTTAGGTTAGGCATTTGGTGTAGTTATATTGTTATATGTTTGAATGACGTGTTTGACACCCATGTAATCACTCATCATTTTAAAGGAATTGATTATGTGTTTGAAATTTGGTATGTGATGGCACGGGTTAGTATTTTTTTATAATAATTCATTCAAATAGGGTTGGACGGGTTGGGAAGCATGATTAAAAATTTTCAATGGGGTATTTGTACAAATTATCATGTGACGGTATTGGGTAGTGTGTTATGAATCATATGGGTGTGTGTATTACTTATATACTGGTAGAATAGGTAGAAAAGGTCGTATGGAGTCCATATTGATGGACTTAGAAACTCAGGTGATTTAGTTTTCTGGTCTAAGAGGGTCTTTTACGGCCCATGGAACATTCTATGAGTCATAATTGCCCCTCGTATAAAATTCCAGAAACCTGAAGTTTCTAATTACCATCAAACTAGACCTTCTATGAGTCTTAGCTCGTGGAAGCCTGCCTGCGAAAGATTCAGACACTGGAATCATGTACGACTTAGTCTACGACTCGTAGAACCTTTTATGAGTCATACCTGGTCTGCAGATGCCTTTCCAGTAAACAAATTTTATAAACATTATTTCAATGAAAGTCTTCTACAGCCCATAAAGGTGCTTTCGTAAACCCTTCTACAACTAAGTCTGATATGGTTTTTGCATTTCATTTTATGATTTATGGGGCTAACCTGGTTGAGTAAATATGTATGTCTCAGGTACTATGGCCCCAAAGTCAAAACGTAAAGAGATCAAAGCCATGCAGAGGAGGCTCAGAGAAGAGCCCTTGGGGGAGGAGCAGACCCCCACACTTAGTGGACCACTTGAGGAGCTCAACATTCGACCTGAGTCGGAGGCTGAGAGACCACAGACTCGGGCTGCCACTAGACATAAGTAGACCCAGGCTATTATCATTAGTACTCCCCAGTCTGATCAGGGAGACAATAACAAAAGTAGCTCCTCTTAGATGACTCCGTCCAGAGAGGAGTCAGACCCAGAGTCAAGGTCCGGTGATGATTTGGATACAATCCTCTACAATACAACCACACATATCACTATCACCTCTGGATGCACTTAATAGTCAGTGGTGCACTGCGGACATGTGTGATATCTACATAGAGGGTGTGCAGAGTACTGAGTGGGGCAAACCAGCCTGCTTCATTTATGAGGAGCCCAGGGCCATCTCCTCTGGCTTGGATAGGGTCCCTGGTCTCTAGGACACTATCAAACGGTACGGGCTCTAGTGATTAACCATATCACTAGAGAGGTGCTCACTGATGATGGTACGAGAGTTCTATGCATCATATGCAACCATGGTCCTCAGTACTCTTCCCAAGGAGAAGAAAGCCTTACTTAGCCCAAATTAATACAGACCATAGTGAGGGGCCGACAGGTGGATATCTTGGAGACCACCATCCACTGCATGCTATATGGGCCCAAGTTTACAGCTCCTAGGTCCACAAAAGAGTTCGACCATAAAGTGGGAAAAACTAGGGACTTAAGGCTGATGAGAGATGCAGACCGCAGAGCTAGCTTGATGAGATGGGTGGCTAGTTTGATTGTTGAGCAAGGTCTGACGCCTGCATCGGTAGCCACTCACTCAAAGCCTATTGTGAAGGTTTCTCTCAATTTCCCCGCCAAATTACGGTAGGTTATTCTCAGATCACGCATCCAGTCAACACTTGCAGATAACACTTTGATGCCAGAGCATGCAATCCTAGTTGCCAGCATCTTGGCTGGCTATGAGATAGATTGGGCTCGCCTCATCGCCAAGCAAATCCATGAGTCAACCTTGAAGAAGCCTACCTCCATCCCCTTTCCATGTTTAATTTACAGACTCTATCTAGAGTTGGGGAGTAGACAGTGTACACCAGCTAGACTCACTGATCGAGGTCCAGCGTACTTTGGATACCAGCCTGATTAAGGCTGAGGAGAACCCAGTGGCACTCCAGCGAGCACTGCACCAGCTAGCTCCTATGCAAGAGATGTTCACCCCAGCGCCACCGCCTAAGGTTCCACACACCACCACCACAGCTACTACCATCGAGGATAGGCCCCAATAGACTGAGACAGATGTGGAAGGTGGCCCCACTATCATTACTCCTATACTACAGGTCACTTTATCACAGAAAACACCCCGCATGTATGGTTTATATGTCTGTGGCATCTATTCAGGCAATGGCATAGATACTGGAGCACATTAAGTCCTAGTTGACACAGTTAGTTTAGCAGATCAGGCCATGGGTCCACCAGGCCATTATAGAGTCCGAGGGGTGCACATTAGCATATATGGTCACTACTATTCAGGACTGACTTTCCACTATAGCTGATCACATTGAACTCTTTGAGTCGAGGAGTAGAGCTTAAGTATGTCCCGACTAGTAGATATGACGGCCCTACAGATAGAGATCCAGTGACTCTAGGCTGACATGATAGCCATTGGCAGCACCGGTGACACTACTAGAGACTTCACTCCTGGTGCTGGTGGTAAGACATTTGCTCCTAAGGAGCTTCCATACCCCTCCCTCGGGTAGAGGCATCACATTGATGATGATGATCCTGATACAGTGCAACTACATGTAGGGTTAACATATCAGAAGTTGTTTGATCTCATCTTAAAGCAATTGAGGTAGAAAGAGGAGAGTCGATAGGCTCATGAACTCGAAAGGGTGATGTCATGACTCGAACCTAGGGCCTAGATGTGACACTGCGAATGGGAAATTCGAAGGGGCCCCAAACAAGCCTCTTAACATATCATTACACATTTGGTCATGGAAGCAATTAAACAAGAACAAGAGAACATAAAATAAGGGTGAATGGGCTAAGGGAGTCTTTCATAGCTTAGAAGCATACAAGATTCAAGAGAGTTAAGCTCAAAGCACCATTACATCACTTATCCAACAACACCTCTAAACTTAGAATTGAGCAGGAGCCAAGACAACTTTCCGGGCTCACCCTCATATTCAAAAGCATACAATAAAAT
Organism: Solanum virginianum; assembly: GCA_000787875.1. Lineage (NCBI taxonomy): Eukaryota > Viridiplantae > Streptophyta > Magnoliopsida > Solanales > Solanaceae > Solanum > Solanum virginianum. The sequence continues at coordinate 16,049 of DF369533.1, forward strand.
AAAGAGAGTCTTTGCATAACATAAGTGAAACGAACCCAAAAGTGCCCGAAAATGTGCCTTGGAAGTGGCTGAAATCATAATTTCTATATATCTCAAAATTCATATGTGATATAAAAAATTCAACTTCATATTCTTGTTCAGGGGGTCAAATTTAGGGGGAAAAGGGTCTAACCCCAATTTTAGAGCAACCGTATTAAAATTTAAAATTTCTGAAATGCAATTTTCAGAGAGCTTTTTGCGCCCCTGGTTCGACATGCCAAGCACAAACACCTGTGTTATTTTAGGTCCAGTTTTGACTTCGGTCTAAGGCATAAGTCGTGGGCCTATGAAATGACCCCAAAAAGTGCTCAAAAATGTGTCTCGGAATGCTCAACATTTTAGTTTCGATATATCTTAAAATTCGTTCATTATTTTGAAAATCCAACTTCATATTTATGATCAGGAGGTCAAAATTAGGTGAAAAAGGGTCTCAATCCAATTTAAAAGCGAAAGATTAGCAATTATAAATTTTTAAGTGATGATTTCCAGAGAGCAATCAGCGCCCCTGGCGCAATGCACCAAGGCGCTCATGTACAATTTTGCCTCTGTGTTCTCTCCGTGATGCAGAGAAGTGTATTTTCCCTGGAAGTGTTTTTCCTATGCAGTCCAAATATTCTAAGTGTTGGGCCCATGTTTTTCCAAACGTATTTTTATCTATACTTAGGGAAATTTCACCCTTATATCATCCAAAACATTTTCCAATACTCCCCAAAAAACTTAGCCATATTTTCACTCCAAAATTCAAGTCCCAAAACTCTCATCCGGAACTAAGGATTTTCTTCAAGCTTCAAGTCTCCATCTTCAATATTCACCAAGAGCTTCTCCAAAGCTATGGTATATGGTGTCGAACCATTGGGTCCTTTCACCCATGGTGCTTAAGCCTCCTTTTTACTAATATTGCATGATTTAAAGTTGATTTTACAAGTGGTTCTTGTATATTGAGAAATTTACTGTACAGTGATTTTAGTTCATGAAAATATGGTTATTTTAGCATGTTTTGAGCTCTAAATCTTCTATCTAATGTTGGGTTTGATGAGGGGTTTTGATGTGAATATCTTGGGGTGTTGCAAGGTGTTGATTGATGGTTTTACTACTAATTTTCTTGCGTGATTTCATCTCCAAATTACATGGTTTTTTACCCCCATTACACATCCCCCAAGTGTTTGACAAAATGTCCGGCTAGGATTTCTTGTGGAAATGAAGGTCCAAAGCATGAAATATGATATGATTGACTATGTGATGATGAAATGAGCTTACATACATGATATATATGTTCTATATAATGTGTTACATTAGACCATGCCCGGTCTGGGGGTATAAGAGCCCGGATAACCATATGAGAGGTTTGTACCTTGCCACCAGGGTGTCCAAGTGTGAATGACATCAACCATCTGAGGGGTATGTACCTTGCCATCAAGGTATCCAGGTGTGAATGGAATCAACCATGTGAGGGTATGTACCTTGCCACCAGGGTGTCCAGGTGTGAATGGCATCTCCCAACCAAAGTTGGGATTCTAGCTTGATCTCTTATACACATATAATATCTTATATGAGCATGAGCTACTTAAGCATGTTTTACTTACGTATTGATCATACATGTCAAATTATTATACTATGCCTATTGTCTAATGTATGCATTTTGAGTAAGATATCTATCTATTGTTTTATTGCATCCCACATACTTAGTACATTCAAACGTAATAATGCATACTCTTGCCTAAATAATATCACCATGTAGGATCCGGTGCTCAAGTTGATCATCCTCCTCCTCCACG